>JACGAQ010000198.1:0-243832 GCA_014119065.1 Orius insidiosus | reverse complement strand
ATTTATGGCGAACCGCATTATGTCGACACGTAAACACTCGCACAAGAACACTATACCTATTTTTGCCATAAACGCGATTATGGCGAAACGAAAAAAACCTTAAAACTTGACAGTTCACCATAATTCGCACTTCCTCGCGAGAGGAAAAAATTAACCCCTTAAACGAGCTGATCCCATTGGCTGCTGCTTGCTTTTCCTAGTTTATGGTGAAATGCTTTATGTTGAACTGCATTATGGTGAACTGTCAAGTTTTAAGGTTTTTGTCGTACGCCATAATCGCGTTTTAAAAGAAGAAAGTAGGCTCTTTAGCTGTCCCTCGTTTATGGTGAGATATTATGCCAAACGACAGAAACAGTTTTATACGAAACAACAAGTTTAAAGAGAGCTGTTATGGTGACTTGCACTCGACTTCCATTTATCGAAAAATCGTTTATGGCGCTTTATGTTGAAATGCATTATGCTCAAAATTTTCGAACTTTTGTGAGCTTTATGTTCAATTGCATTATGCCGAAACGCATTATGGTGAACTACAGACTTTTATGTCGAAATACAGATTTTTTATGTTTAATTGCTTTAGAGTGAAATGCGTTATGTTGAACGGAGTTATCCTCATTAGCATTAATGACAGTAAAGTAGGCTTATCAAGATTCTCCTATTTCAGGGTTCTCCCTCAAATTAATTAAGAAGCACTTTCGCTTCAAAAAGTTGTTCGGATATGGACACTTAAAACCATCGAAAATTTTACAAAATCATTTCTTTTATTTAGGAAATCATTACAAGGTTAGTGAGCAGTTTTTCCGAAAACAATTTCTTTGAAAATGGAAAACTTATTAAAAAACGGTAGGTTTTGTCTAATTTTTCTGATTCATTAAAATACATTTTCCACCTCTTTTATTTATGAAACCGCGTAAAAATGATTTGTGGTTTTCTTAAGATTAGCGATTTAAATTTTAATTAGTTTTGTTTCAACTTCATTTCACCTGGATTGCCGAACGCCCGCAAAGTTTCCTCCGTAGCAATTTGACTTTTTAAATAATTATTGTTTATTTATTTTGTTTCAGTCATTGTTCAAATTTATTTACAATTGTAAAAATTTTGAAAGGGCAGCATTTTATTTTTAAAAGTACTCTATAAAAGCTATCCAGGTCAAGGCCCTAAAAAGGGTGGTGATTAATTCCTCGGAGGTTCGTTTGATAATAGCATTTCATGTCAGATAAATTTAGTAGCCCTCACTAAAAAGTTGCAATTTGTCCGGAAAAAAACAGTTTGATCGCACCGTAAGCCGTTAATCCTCACAAAATGCAATAAAGGCCGACAATCATTTTGCCAGCTGTCCCTTCATTGAAAAAAAAAATTAAATCGAAAGTACGGCAAATTAGAGATTAAAAATTAGCATCAGATGAATTTTAAATAAAGCCTGGCATTAAAAAGCTTACTTGTTTTCCGCCATTTTAAACTCCCCTCTTTGGGACTTTCACACCATTTTACTCACAAAACTCTGTGAATCGAATAAAAAGCCTTATTTTTTTTGTTCAAACAACGGACCGGAAAAATGATAGCTTTTATCAAAATCCCGCTTTGTTTAAGTTATCAATTTTTTTTAATTTAAAAATGAGTTTATGAACTAATTTTCAAATTTGTAGACAAAAGAGAACCGGAAAAGGTTCAAGTTCACCCAGTAAAAAAAGAGAGACTATGGTTGGTTGAACAATTTCTTTTGAGGAAGTTATAATCAAAAGAGAGTTTTTGAATTTTAAAAATCCACGAAAAAAAAGTAATAGTCTGGAGCTGGCCCCGACGGGAACTTCCTTAAGAAGAAGGAAAAATATAGGAGGGGGAAGTATATAGGAGGGAAGTATATAGGAGGGAGAAGTATTAAGTAGGGGGAAGTATAAGGGAGGGGAGGTCTTATAAGTTTATGGAGGTTTTTTTCAAGAAATTTTTCCAGGTTTTTTAAATTTTTAAGTTTTTGTTTTTGAAAAATTTTCTAAGTTTTTTTAAACAAATTTTAAAGTTTTTCGAAAAATTTTAAGTATTATAGAAATAATGGGATTTTTGCCCAAGGGAGGTCCCTCTCGTGACGGGTGGAAGTATCAAATTCTCCCTACTAAAAAAAAAATTTATTACACCAAAAATTCGTTAAAAATATAAGGAGTATTTGATGAAAATCAGACCAACGCGAACGGTTCGGCCGCAGCGAAATTTTAAAATTTCAAATAGACACATCTTCACCATTTTTTCGAAATTCGAAAATCGCCCTCGTTACTTTCTTCTTCATTGAGTTAGGAAGATATAACAACATGGTGAAAATCGGTTGAAAACTGTGGCCGTAAAGTGTTATGGAAAAAAATGCTACGGCCGGCCGGCACCACAGACAAAGTTGAAATCGGTAAACATCATATTCGATTTGACCCTGCGGGTCTGGAAGACCCTTCCCAAGAAACCCGACGTGGAGGGTATCACAATAAATTCTTTAAGGAATTTAAAAACGATTTCGAAGAAAAGAAATCTACCAAAAAAAAACTGCTGAAGCTTATGCCCTAAAGTGTTTAATTTATTATTTTCTTAAATAAAAGTCATAGTGATTCCCTCCAAGGACAGTTTGTGTAGGAAGTTGAAATTCGCCTTAAAAATAAGCCATGAACGGAATCGATAGGATTATTCGTTTTCTACGTTCCTTCATTATTTCTAATTTGCCAGTTTTCCAATTGTTTTTTTTTTTTCTTCCTAAACTGCCAAATCGAGCCAATAAACTTTTCACTATTTACAAACTCACAACTATAAAACGTTATTGCTTATCGATTTGCCATTTCAAACGCCGCTATCTTACAACCACGTTTCCTTTTCCTTCACAAAAGATGTAAAAAAAACTACTTCCAGAAAAACCACTAAAAAAATTATTCTAAACCTAAATTGTGTTCACGATAAATTGGTCTCTTTTACCCGGAATCTGAAGTTTTAAACAGTTTTTCGGGGAAAAACTCCTTTTTTTCAAGTAGGCTTTCAATATTAAGCGTGCCTTCTAACTTTAGAATAAAATTAAGTTTTAAAAGACAAAGTTTACTATCATATAAAACAAGGAAAATGGGGTCCATAAAAAAAGTATAAACTCCTTTTCTGTTTTGATATAAACTTCCTTGAAATCGATCTCATTCACAGTTCATTGGGGACTGTGTAAAATAGAGTTTCCTAAGTTTTGGCAAATATATTAACTTCACATTAGTTCTAGGAAGTATAATAGTAACCAGACATTTAGGAAATTAACACATTTCTGAACTTTAATTTTTTTTATAAAATATTAAAAGTTAAGTACTGAAACCTTGGATGAAAATAAATCGATTCTTATATAATAAGTATGTGAGATAAGAAATTCGTTTTCTTCCTACCTGTTTTTCCTGGATAGAACACTTTTCTTAATGACCCTACGTTTGCACGAAAGGTTGAATTGGGCGTCAATTAGTTTCCTTCCTCTGATAAGCCTTCTGGCTGAATAGATCAACGCGATCCCAACATTTTATCTCTTGAAAAAAGTCTTACAGCCGTCGCATTCGGATGAAAAATGGCTCCGTTTATTGATTTTAAAATAAAATAAATGGCTATATACTTATTGATTTTTTCCTTTTTGAGAATAGGGGTCCTGTATTCTGCTAGACATAGATGATACTTCTGTCTGTATTTTTTGCTGCTTATTTTTTCGTGCTTTTGGCTTGTAAAGGAGGAAAAGGAGGAAGGGCCCAGATGGAGGATCTCACCTTATTCCCATGGCGAACTTATGACGTATTTAGAACCGATTCTTGGTAGAAATTAATTGTTTTAATGAAGAAACCCCGAGAAAGGTGAAACGGGATCTTTTATGCCCAATTATTTTAATGGTTGAAATTTTTCACCGATAAAAATGTACAAACAGAAGCGATTTCGAATAAAAGTACATAATATCCATAATGCCTTATTTTTTTTAAATCGATCGTTATCAAGGACATCAAGAGCAATTTTGCGTGAAGGGTCGTTGGTAAAAATCAAATAATCTACTTACATTTTTTATCCAGAAAATCTTTAGAGAAAATTTTAGAGAAACATAAATTTAAACAGTTTTTTCTTCTAAGATTGGATAAAAAGTAATCTGGGAAAGAAGATTTCGCGATCAGTTCTCGAAGGAACCAGATCCATATCTGCCTGGGATGGAATTCAAATTTTCAAGGAAAAAGTAAGGGAGACGAAATTAATGTTATCGCAATGCAAGGCCGCAGAATACGGGCGTAAACAGCTCAAATTTCTCCCTACGCAAAGGCTACTCTTAAAATAGCGAAATTATAACTTTTCGTCAGTACCTACTATCGAAAATATTTTAGTATTGAGGTAGAAAATAATGACCCTGCGGTAGCAGGGACTAAAAGGTAGATTTCTTTTCATGATTAAAATTAAATGTTAAACACAAAATATATATATGTTATAAAATGATGATATAAGAAAAATTGCGCCACTGAGCCCCTAGAAAAACATCTGATAATTTTATTAATAAAATATTTAAATTTCCCGGTATAAATTCAAATTTTTTTTAAAGTTTAGCTAGTTCAATATTTTGCGCCTGGCTCGTCCAACTGCTTTAATTAATTTTTTACACGCCCTCGCAGAGGTCTTAAAGTTTTTTTTTTGCAAAAGGACTAGGATTTCAATAGAAAATGCCAATTTTGTCTTTTAAGCCCTAAGTAAAGTAGGTGAATCGCTGGTCCGATTTCAGCCATTAACGAACTCGTCCGAGCTATTGAGATAAAAGCTCTAAATACCGGATATCGTCACCCTCACATTAAAATTGCTCCAGTTATCGTGCTAATATATATATATATATATATATAACTTTTCAACTGAGGATGGTTTTGGGGTCCAGGAGGGAGGATGAAACGAAAAACGTATAGAAAATTTTTTGAATCTGCGACTACTTGGTACATTACAATAGGTAGATTTTTGAAGAAAGAAATCTACCTAAAAAATACTCTCCGCCCATTCAGGCAATACGAGACCGGCGAAAATACCCCAAATTTCCTCCCTCTAGAGATCATTAGGAAGTTGAGAGGGGGAAAAGAAGACGTAATAAGTATTTATAGGCGAAAGTGCTTCTTCCATGAATTTGAGGGAGAACACCATTCAACAGTATGCATTTCACTCTATAGAAGTTAAACGTAAAAATCTGAATTTTGACATAAAAAATCTGTAGTTCACCATAATGCGTTTCGGCATAATGCAATTCAACATAAAGCTCTCAAAAGTTCAAAATTTTGAGTTTATGCATTTCAACATAAAGCGTTCGCCATAAACGACTTTTTCAAAAAGTGCATGTCGACTTAAAAAAAGTGCAAGTCACATAACGCCTCTAACCATAAAAGCCTCTCTTTAAGATTGTTTCGCCATAAAACTGTTTGTGTCGTTTGGGCATAATACATCTACCATAAACTAGGGACAGCGAAAGAGTCCTTTCGCCATTAAAACGCGATTATGGCGAAACGACAAAAACCTTAAAAATTGACAGTTCACCATAATGCAATTCAACATAATGCATCTACATAACTAGGAAAAGCCAAAAGGCAGCCAATTGGATCTGCTCGATTTATGACACAAGGGGGTTATTTTTTTCCTCTCGCGAGTATGCACGAATTGCATTATGGGGAACTGTCAAGTTTTAAGGTTATTTCGTTTCGCCATAATCTCATTTACGGCGAAAATAGGCTTGCTCTTTCGTTGTCTCAAGTTTATGGTGAGATGTATTATGCCCAAGACAGATACAGTTTTATGGCGAAACGAAAAGTTCTTTAAAATGAAAGTTTCCATTATGCTCAACTGCGTTATGTTGAAACGACAAATTTTATATCGAAACTACAAGTGTTAAATCTCTTCTTTATGGTGAGATGTATTATTCAAATGCATTATGGTGAACGTTTTCGATTATTTTCTTATGATGAGTTGCAGATTTTTTATGGTGACGGTAACCCGCGATTTCTGCTATTTATGATCAAATGCATTATGACGCCGCATTATGTCGACACGTATACACTCGCACAAAACACTTATTAATTTTCTTCACCAGAGTGTGGAAGACCCTCTCCCACTCGTGTAGGGTAAAACAGTACCCTTTTTGTTTGTTAAAATCGAGAGAAGACTTTAAAAAAATTTTCTCTCCAGGCGTACATAAAGAATTCAAGAAATCATTTAAACCTCGACACCAAAGTCATGAAGCCAGCGGAAAGAACGGTAAAAAGCTTTTTTTGAAAGTTAAGAAAAAAAGCGGAATTAAAAATATAAACCGGGCTTCTATATTCACCTTTAGTTTTATTCAACTTATTTATAACTTCAGGGGGAAAAAAAAAAAACCTAAACGTGCTTTAATTTAATAAGAGTTTCATTAACAACTCCATTGAATAATCGCATTAGTTATAAAACTTATAATATTAAAATGTTTAACTTTTGAAAAGTCAACTATCAACTTCCTAATGAGACAAAAGTTTTATGTCAACTTTGATCTCAAAGTGTGACACCCTCCACGTCAGGATTAGGGATTCCACAGTTTTTGAAGTTAGGGATTTACAAATTTTAAATTTTAGTAGTTGTTCAGATTATTCGCCAAATTAAAGCGGATTAGAGAGAAAAAAAATTTTCACCCCCTTCGGGACCTAAGTGACCTTTCCCCCTACCCCGAAAGCCATGGCCAACGACACGCTTAGTTTTTAACAACCGGTCGAAATAAGGCCTAACAATCGATAAGCAAACATATCTTTTTTCTTAATTAGGCTAAAATTGCTGCCTTTAATTGGCTGTGCGATGAAGGTCATAAGGATTAAGTGAGATTTACTTGATCCCTTGGTTAATAAACGGCTTATTGGGCTAATTGCGGTTGATCAAATATTGTTCTTTGTTTTTGTTTAAATAATTAAAATTTTTATTTAAAAAAAATTTTTTTTCTTAAATTATTTTTTAAATTTAAGATTTTTTTTTTCTTTTTATACCTGTGTCTTTATGAATTTTTACTCTATTCGAAAGACGAGTTGCGGCGTGATGGGAATGGGGCACATGACGCAAACCCGCCCGGCGTTGACTCACAACTGAGCTCTGGGATTTCCTCACCCTTTTTCGAGATGACTCACCACCCCCTTTTCATCGATTTGAAAAGCTTATACGGACAACAGCCACCTGGTGCCAGCGGTTAAAACTATTTTCAAAAAATAGTTTTTAATTAAAAAATTATGGTTTTTTGTGGTTTTGTTGATATCCTCATTTTTTTGGTTATCTGAACACGCTTTTTCAGTTTCTTTTTTTCTGATCGAATTGAGGTGGATAAGGCTCAGGAGACTTTACCCTCATAAATATCTTTTTTTCGTTTTTCTCTATCTAGATGCTTGACCTTTTTCGCCCAATGTCCTTGGGAAAGAAAAAGGGTTTTAGAGTGTGTTTTTCTCTCATGGAAATAGGGATTTTTTATTAAATCTAAGGGTTTTACAACCTTTTATTAGACGTTTCCCAAGCAGAAATTCCATACATTTTTGCACTTTGTGAAATTCGACGCCTCGAGGTTTAAATTTTGTGTAAAAGGATTTTCCTTACGCAAAATCTGTAACCTGAATTTTTCAAACCTTCTCACATAGAAAATTTGACACTTTTCGTGAGGAAGAACGTTATACTCGTGGATCACGCGACGCTTATCGCTTTTCGTTTATTTACAATACGTTGAGGCAGATGATTTGGAATAAAGGAAATGAAACTTTTAAAATCTAACTCTCTTTTCATTAAAATACAATCATTTCTACACTTGGCAATATCAGACTTTATTCAAACTTCAGCAGCGACTTCTTCGTTTTGCTGCTGCTCTTTGTTTTTGTCGTCGTTGTTCGAGATGCTGTCGTACAACTGTATGCAGACTTGGGCGATCGAACCGGCAGCTCTGAATCTCTTCGTGGCTTTGATTTTTTCCATCTTTTTCTTCCACTGGAACGAAAATTTTGAAAAATTCCTTTTTTTCTTTTGACTTACGGTTTCATCACGGGAAGGAAGAGCTTTGAGGAACTCCTTCATCTCAGGCTTGTTGTTATCCGCGATGGCTAAAACGGAGAGGCAGCCGTCGACCGTTCCAAGGATAATGCATTTACCGTCATCGGTACTTTCGATAGCCGTCAGTTCAGCCTGGACTCGATAATTTGCCACCATTTCGGCATCGTTGGTTCTTTTTAAAAGTGAATAAAAAATAATAAAAATGACAATAAGGTAAAAAAGATATATTTCTTTGCATCCGTAATATTAAAGAGCAATTTCTTATTTTTTCAGAGAACATCAAAGGATCGGTGTCCCCACTGAGACTGAGACACCCCCAGGCTATGTATTTATACCTCACCATCTCAAAATTCGTAAAATCATGTAAAAACCGAGGTTTCTTCCTCAAAAAGCGAGACATCGTAAAAATTTCGGTTAAAAAGAAAGACAATTTAGTCAAATCATAGAAAAATTGAAGTTCTTCCTCAAAAGCAAGAAAATTTGTCAAAATTATCCAAGAACAGAGGTTTGTCCCTAGAAAAGCGAGACAATTTCGAAAAATCAACGAAAAATTTAGGTTTCTTCTTCAAGAAGCGAGAAAAATTCGCCAAAATCAGGTAAAAACTGAGGTTTCTTCCTTAAAAGCGAGAAAAATTCGTCAAAATCATGTAAAAATGGAGGTATCTCCTTCAAAAAGCGAGACAATTTCGTCGAAATCAAAAAAAATTTAGGTTTCTTCTTCAGAAGCGATAAAAAATTCGTTAAAATCTCGTAGAAACTGATGGTTTCTTCCTTAAAAGCGAGAAAAATTCGTCAAAATCATCCAAGAACAGAGGTTTGTCCCTAGAAAACCGAGACAATTTCGAAAAATCATAGAAAAATTTAGGTTTCTTCTTCAAGAAGCGAGAAAAATTCGCCAAAATCAGGTAAAAACTGAGGTTTCTTCCTTAAAACGGAGAAAAATTCGTCAAAATCATGTAAAAATGGAGGTATCTCCCTCAAAAAGCGAGACAATTTCGTCGAAATCATAGAAAAACGGACATTTTATCCTCAAAAGCCGAGAGAAATCCTCCAAAATCTCTTAAAAGCGAGACCATTTCGTCGAAATCATAGAAAATTTAGATTTCTTCTTCAAAAAGCGTGAAAAATTCGCCAAAATCAGGTAAAAACTGAAGTTTCTCCCTAGAAAAGAGAGACAATTTCGTCAAAGTCTCGTAAAATCGGAGGTATCTCTCTCATAAAGCGAGGCAATTTTGTCGAAATCATAGAAAAACGGACATTTTATCCTCAAAAGCCGAGAGAAATCCTCCAAAATCTCTTAAGAGCGAGACGATTTCGTCAAATCAAGAAAATTTAGGTTTCTTCTTCAAGAAGCGAGAAAAATTCGCCAAAATCAGGTAAAAACTGAGGTTTCTTCCTTAAAACGGAGAAAAATTCGTCAAAATCATGTAAAATGGAGGTATCTCCCTCAAAAAGCGAGACAATTTCGTCGAAATCATAGAAAACGGACATTTTATCCTCAAAAGCCGAGAGAAATCCTCCAAAATCTCTTAAAAGCGAGACCATTTCGTCGAAATCATAGAAAAATTTAGATTTCTTCTTCAAAAAGCGTGAAAAATTCGCCAAAATCAGGTAAAAACTGAAGTTTCTCCCTAGAAAAGAGAGACAATTTCGTCAAGTCTCGTAAAATCGGAGGTATCTCTCTCATAAAGCGAGGCAATTTTGTCGAAATCATAGAAAAACGGACATTTTATCCTCAAAGCCGAGAGAAATCCTCCAAAATCTCTTAAGAGCGAGACGATTTCGTCAAAATCAAAGAAAAATTTAGGGTTCTTCTTCAAGAAGCGATAAAAATTCGCCAAATCAGGTAAAACTGAGGTTTCTCCCTAGAAAGAGAGACAATTACGTCAAAATCATAGAAAAATTTAGGTTTCTTCTTCAAGAAGCGAGAAAAATTAGCCAAAATCAGGTAAAAACTGAGGTTTCTTTCTTGAAAAGCGAGAAAAATTCGTCAAAATCATGTAAAAATGGAGGTATGTATCTCCTTCAAAAAGCGAGACAATTTCGTCGAAATCATAGAAAAACGGACGTTTTATCCTCAAAAGCCGAGAGAAATTCTCCAAAATCTCTTAAAGGCGAGTCAATTTCTTCGAAATCATGGAAAAATTTAGGTTTCTTCTTCAAGAAGAGAGTAAAATTCGCCAAAATCAGGTTAAAACTGAGGTTTCTCTCTAGAAAAGAGAGACAATTTCGTCAAAATCATAGAAAAACGGACGTTTTATACTCAAAAGCCGAGAGAAATTCTCCAAAATCTCTTAAAAGCGAGACAATTTCGTCGAAATCATAGAAAAATTTAGGTTTCTTCTTCAAGAAGAGAGAAAAATTCGCCAAAATCTCATAAAAACTGTGATTTCTTCCTAGAAAAGCGAGAAAAATTCGTCAAAATCCTGTAAAAACGGACGTTTTATCCTCAATAGCCGAGAGAAATTCTCCAAAATCTCTTAAGAGCCAGACAATTTCGTCGAAATCATAGAAAAACGAACATTTTATCCTCAAAAGCCGAGAGAAAACCTCCAAAATCTCTTAAAAGCGAGACAGTTTCGTCGAAATCATAGAAAAATTTAGGTTTCTTCTTCAAGAAGCGTAAAAAATTCGCCAAAATCAGGTAAAAACTGAGGTTTCTCCCTAGAAAAGAGAGACAATTTCGTCAAAGTCATAGAAACACGGACGTTTTATACTCAAAAGCGGAGAGAAATTTGCCGAAATCAGTTAAAAGTGAGACAATTTTGTCGAAATCATAGAAAAATTTAGGTTTCTTCTTCAAGAAGCAAGAAAAATTCCCTAAAAACCAGTCGAAATGAAGTTTCTCGCTTTTTGAGATATAAACCCAATTATTTCATAATTTTCACGATTTTTCTCTCTTTTTTTGTGAAAAAAGTTTTCGGTTTTTAAGTATTTTCTCGCTTTTTGAGGTAGAAACCCTAGTTTTTATATGATTTTGACGATTATTTCTCGATTTTGAAGAGAGAAAACACAGTTTTTACATGATTTTGACGAATTTTTCTCGATTTTTGAAAGGAAAACCATAGTTTTTTCATTATTTTGACGTATTTTCCTTTTTGAGATACTCTATGGTAGGAAACAATCCCCCCACCTCCTCCCGCGTTATATTGTGCATTCAGCCGCTTAAACTCTTTTCTTAGCCATCCATGCAACATCACGATTGGTTTCACTAAATGTTGTGGATTTTCCTGTGTAGTATCAGATGCCTTTTGAAGAAAAGAAATCTAAATATTAGACATTACCTGAAAACTCGTATCGTTTTTTTGCCGCTATGATAATACAGAACGTATTCGTCAGTTTATTAAACATGCAGATAACAGAAAAAACTCCTTCAGCCACTCTCGGAATGAAGGTTTTCACGGAAGCTCCACGTTTCAGCTCGAGCAACTCTAACCCTCCACTTTTTAAAAGAAATTATTATAGCAAAATGTTTTGATTTTACCGTGTAGGAGCGAACAGTCCGAATTTTCCGTCTTTCGTGCATATTCCACCCCATTTTGGAATCGTCCTTATGACCTTCTTATTTTTGATGTCGAATAAAGTGACTTTCTCTCCACCGACCAGAGCGATATTGGAAGACTTTTGGGGCATCGCCACCAAATGGCCGACTTCCTACAAAATAAAAGAGATATTGGGAGATTCGAACTCAGTGCAGTGAAGCCCCTATAGCAAGAGAGTTCTCAACTGTATATTTTAAAAGAAGATAAAACAAAGAAGGCAGATAATCTCCAGAATCCCTTCTTCATAAATTGTGTTTCCACTTAAATCCCTTCTCTCCGAATACGAAGTTGTGTAACTTGCATAAGTAGTAAACATTCCAGTAATTCCCATTGTGGGCGTATAAATGTTTAAAACGTTCATACTCTATTAAAGTACCTTGACTCCGGGTATCCTCAAGGGAATTTTACTCAAGCATTGTCCACTCTTGGCGTGGAATACGTAAAGCGCTTCTTTCTGCCCCTTGTCAGCGGCGATGGCGACAATCGATTGGTTGTCGCATGTCACGACGACTTCTTTAAAACCGACACCGGGTGTATTCCTCACCGGATAATCAAACGTGTAAACAGTATTTCCGGCTGAAAATATTTTATTTTTAAAATCCTTTTTGTTTTTTACCTGGTATTGTTCTCAGGATTCCGGTTGCTGTAGTTCTCGGGGGAGGCTCAACGCCGGCGACAACGGGAGGTTTCGACATGGCCAAAATACGATTTCCATCTTCCAGAAGCATCAACTGTCTTATACCTAACTGCTCTTCTTTAAAAAGAACCTGCTCTGTTATTCTATTCCAGATAAGAATATTCCCAGATTCTGCAGAAATGATGAACTTTCCGTTGGGTGTGATTAGAGCATGGGTCACGATGGCACCTAAAGGGCTGTCCGCCAGTTGGCACATCAGATGTCCAGCTTGAAGATCCCAGACACCGACGAAACCCCGAGTCACCGTCACAGCAAGACTAACTTCTTGACAAACGCTGAAAAAAAATCATTATTCTTTTGTTCGCTTTAGAAACTTGGTATTGAATTCCGATCAATTGCATTTCAAGCTATTTAAACGAATCCTTTTGTGTTGAATTCCCTATGCTTTTATAATTAGTTTTCTTTACCATATAGAATCTATCGGCAATTCGTGTCTATCGATGACGTGGACTTGTTCAAAAATATTGTTGATATTCCAGACTTTAACAGATCTGTCGATGGAGGAAGTTATCACCTGAAAATCATTATATTGACAATAAATAGCAGAAAGCAATAGGCATCCTCCAACTCCCATGTTCAAAGGAATGCCAAGTTCATCAAAGGACCAACATTCACTGCAGACCTGCTCATACAGCGTAAAAACCTAAGTCCGCATTTTGGCAGTTCTGCTGACAGGAAACGTCGAACTCCTTGAAAAGTTGGAAAGGACTAGAACATTCCATTTCTGCCTAGAAGGATGAGGCAGAGCATGCCTTCTGCTATTGCAAAGGCTTGGTAAAGCCTAGATTCTAGTATCTTTGGACTACTCAAAGAGACCACTATCCCTGGAGCATAGGGCTAGACAGCGAGCAGAAAACAATGAGGCATCCTCCAACTCCCATGGTCAAAGGAATGCCAAGTTCATCAAAGGACCAACATTCACAGCAGACCCGCTTGAAGCGTAAAAACCAAAGTTCGCATTTTGGTGGGTCTGCTGACAGGACACATCGAACTCATTGAAAAGTTGGGAAGGACCAGAAACTTCGATTCCTGCCTGGAGAAGGATGAGGCAGAGCATGCCTTCCGCCATTACAAAGGCTTGGTAAAACCTAGATTCTTGTGCAAAGGAGTTGAAAACCTTTGGACTACTCAAAGAGACCACTATCCCTGGAGCATAGGGCTAGACAGCGAGCTCTGCACAAAGGATGCAAAACGGGGTCGATAGTATCTAATGAGTGAAGCGAATATATATTTCGGATGAAATAATATTTCGTATGAACAATTCGTATGAATTCTTTTATTTAAACTTAATCTGAATCTGATATATAATCATATGTAGCGGACCGAGCCGCTACAACTACCTCCCTCCTACGTTTTTTTTTAAGCGGTTAAAGTCGTACAAAGGCGGGGAACACGCTGTGGTTGAAGTCCAGGTTGTAAGGCGAACGAGCATGTTCGCAAAGGTGAAAATGGACAAAACGTAGAAGGTGTAGGAATGATATTATTTTGGCGCGGAAGAATTTCCTCTCGCTTGAAATTTGAGGTTGAAGATCGAGTTGAAATAGAATTGATGCAGTTAGTCCTCGAATTTTGTTCTTTGGGCGAATGTTTCTTGTCGGTGTTCATGATTGCGTTCAATTCTTCGATTTTAGATTGAATCAAATTTTTTAATTCCTCTAATAGACAAAATTGTTTATCTTGTTGAGTTGTCGTGAAGTTAGATGATGTTAATTTGGTAGTTTCTTGTGTTTTGTTCTTGCGATTTTGATGTTTTGATGGGTGTGTATCAGACCATTCACACGGTTTTTTGCATTTTTCTGGTCGACATTTTCTTCCAAATTTGAAATGATAAAAACAGAATTTGCCTCTAGGATTGAATTTCCTATTTGACTTAAGATGATTCTGTTCGAATTGAGTGTACGTATTTTGTATGTTTTTTGGCGATGTAGGAAATAATTTACACGGAGAAACACATTTCCGTGCTTTCGCACCGTACGTCGCATGATAGAAGCAAAGATCAGATGACCTTGATGAATGACTTTGATGATATCGTTTACGTTCCGATCGAGGCTGAAAATTCTTCGAGGAGTCCTTTGTCGACTGTCCACTTGTCGCCTGAGGTACCTGTCCACTTGCCGACTGAGTTACTTGATCAGTTGTCGCAACGCGTTGGGAGGCCACTGCGCATACCCGATCATCCCTCCTCAACAACTCACGATCAGCATAGTCATCAGCACGTTTGGCTAAAACGGACAAATCCTGTTCACCCCCGGCACCAATTACATGAACCATGGGCAGCGGCAACTGAAACTGCCAAAGTGTGCGCAGCACCTCATCATTAAACCGTCCCTGTGCTAAGCGCTTTATTTCCTTCAAAAGGAAGGAAGGCTTCTTATCCCCCAGTTGCAGACCCTGAAGAATCTTCATTAAAGAGGTGTCTTGCGACAGCGAATACTCAGCTAGTAAACCTCGCTTCAAAGCCGTATACTTTTCGTTTTCCGGTGGATGCAAGACGATGTCTTCAACATCCTGCAGTACCTGCTCCGGTAGGGAAATGACTAATAAGTCATACTTTAATTGATCCTCGTTAATGTTCCTAGCCCGGAACAAGCTTTCTACTCGCAAAAACCAGGTAGCCGGACAGTCCCTGTTAAATGTAGGCAACGAGACATTTATGTGTTGTTGTTGTTGCTGCTGCATTTTACGAAAACGAAAACAAAATGTACGAAAAAATCGATAATAAATTTACGAACGTTGAAATTAATAACGTTGAAACGTTAATCGTATCGTCGTCTTGACGTTGAAAAAGAAAACGAACGTTGAAAAATTAAGCAACTTACGTTCTTACGAAGGGGTCACCAATTGAAGAAGAAATATGTTTCGTATGAATTATTTATTTAAACTTAATGAATCTATATATAAATCATATGGTAGCGGACCGAGCCGCTACATGAGGATGTAAAGTGACCTAGCCTGGAGGAAGATTTTGGATGATCCAGGATCAGCCTCCCTACTCTGCCAATCATTCGAGATGACTTTGACGAGATAGCAAAGAGCTCGAGGTCAAAGGCATGCCAAGATGTTCATCAATGGACCGAGGCATGGATTCACAGCAGACCTGCTTAGGCAGAACCAAAGTCCGAATTATGGTGGGTCTGCTGACTGGTCACTGCAAACTCCGCAAACACCTTCAAAGGTTGGGAGTGACAGAGGACAGTACCTGCCGCTTCTGTTTGGAGGAGGAGGAGACGGCGGAGCACGTCCTCTGTTATTGCGAAGGTCTGGCACGGCTGAGGTTCATGGACATAGGGGAAGAAAAACCCAGTCCATCGAACTACACAAGGAGACCCCTGTCCAGCCTCTGGAGGCTAATCAAGAGCCTGGGGCTTGACGGGGAGCTCTGATCTGTATACAAGGGCGCACAATAGACCCACTAGGGGTCGGAGTGTACATGGCCCTGAATAACTTAATCTTAATCTAATGAGGTTGTAAAGTGACCTAGCCAGGAGGAAGATTTTGGATTGTCCAGGATATGCCTCCCTACTCTGCCAATCATTCCCTCACAAACTTTTAGCAAGTATAATCAATTTTTATTTACAGAATTCCAGTTTCCGATGGTGAGAGCTTCCAGAGAAATGATCCTTCCAAAATGTGCATCCAAACTTTAACAAGTTCACAAGTTTCCATACTCCAGACATAAAGATTTTTTCTAAAAAATACAAATTAAACCTTCTTTTGCTTCTTCTGCATCCTTTACCGGACACCGGCAACAGCATAGTCTCTGGCGGCAGAAATCATGAACGAATTCGAAACCATAATTCTGGTCGAGATATTCCTCATACCGTGCGGCAAAACGAGCATTTTCGCATCGGTCTCTTCGGTCAGATCCCATACAGCGAATCCGTTATATGTCGTCCCCAAAAGAGTTTTTTCCGCTTTGTCTAATTTAAGCTGAAGCAATATTTCAGTCGAATCATTATCTATCAAAAGTCATAATAATTATGAAAGACAATATTTTTCATGTTACATGGAGATGATAATGTTTCTGTTTTTTCCCATTTAGATGCACCTTGAAGTGCCATCAGTTTGCTCACTGAGTACGAGCCTTCATCAATACAGCAGTAAATGGTCATTTTATCTGCTGACATCGCCATCGCACTTAAACAAACAAATAAAACGATAACCAAATAAATATAAGAACCTGTGAAAATAAAGGCTTTCTAAGTCTTTATTTTGCCTGGTTACACGAATCAAAAGTTTCGGTTCTTCCAAAACTCCACTCCAGAACGTCAACTGATAGTCTTCCAACGTCTCATACTCCATCGACAGAAGAGGCCATTCATTAAAGTTTTCAGGGCTGGACCCCCTTTTAAGGAAAATAAATTTAATTCTCTTTCGTTCAAAACATACTTTGTTAAAAGCTGCCCACGCATGTTGTACCGGCACCAGCTTCCAGGGCCGTGAATAATCAAAAAAGCGTTCAACAAACTTAAGCCGACCACCTTTTCCTCTTCTGGAAGAGGATTGTCAATAATGACGTACTCACTGCTCAACGTATTCAGCAAAACAGTCTGAAAGTTTTTCAATTTTTGGCTTACATTTCTTTCTTTCCTTACTTGGCTGTTATTGGTGAACGCTGCAGCGAACCGGTTATCGGGGCTTAGATAAAGCTGAAGCATGATACCTTCTAATCCAGGATTCACATCACGATTCATATCGCTTGTCGAAAGATCCCATGTGATAAACCGATTTGATATTGAGACAATATATCTTAAATCCGATGTCAGTTTAAAATCAAAAACCGCAAATTGATGTCCTTCTAAAGAATACTGGAAAAGACATTAATTTTTTATGGGGATAAAAGTTTCTACTTTGAGTGGCCCTCCTGGCGTATGGAGACAATGATAAAGCGGCATAAGAGCGCAGTGTTCAGGGCCTTCTTGATCGCAGTCGTTCAACAACATCTTTATATTCGGATTCGTACCAATCTCTGGAAGAAGCCTTCCGACCAACTGCGGAGCGAGCATATCTGGGTAAATGCTCAATATGGCGCCACCTAGACGTAATGCGTCCGCTACTAACATCAACTCCCTAAAAAATCACTTTTCTACCTCAAGGTCTCCTTAATAATGCAGTTTAAGTTTTAAAAAAGCAAAATACGTTGTAGAATAAAATGCCCAAAGTCTACTGTAAAAGCAACTTCTACTTGAAGTTTACTGTGATCAGAAGAATACAGTGTATTAGTAATAAAATTTTTATTATTAAAAATGTGTAATAATTAATTACGTGTTATATGTAATACTGTTGTTAGTAATAAAAATAGTTTTAGTAATAAAAAATAAATAAAAGTCTGAATTGAGTGTCATGCTGGACTCACATATTGTTATTCTCTCACCTTCTCAATAATCTTATTTCCTCCCTAGTACCAAATTTGTTTTTATTATGTTAAAATAATAAAGAAAAAGTACAATTTTTTAAAGAATTTTGGGTCTCAGGAAAACGCCCATAGCAGGGCCGTAGCCAGGGTTTTTCGGGAAGGGGCTACTACATAATTGGAAAGTATGTTCTTCCTCTGAGCAGAGGTTCTTCCTTCTGAGCAGAGGTTCGTCCTTCTGAGCAGAGGTTCTTCCTCCGAGCAGGGGTTCTTCCTCTGAGCAGGGTTCTTCCTCTGAGCAGGGGTTCTTCCTCTGAGCTACAGATTCTTCCTCTGAGCAGAGGTTCTTCCTCTAAGCAGAGGTTCTTCCTCTGAGCAACAGATTCTTCCTCTGAGCAACAGATTCTTCCACTGAGCAGAGGTTCTTCCTCTGAGCAACAGATTCTTCCTCTGAGCAGAGGTTCTTCCTCTGAGCAACAGATTCTTCCTCTGAGCAACAGATTCTTCCTCTGAGCAGAGGTTCCTATGAGCAGAGGTTCTTCCTCTGAGCAACAGATTCTTCCTCTGAGCACAGTTTCTTCCTCTGAGCAACAGATTCTTCCTCTGAGCAACAGATTCTTCCTCTGAGCAACAGATTCTTCCTCTGAGCAACAGATTCTTCCTCTGAGCATCAGATTCTTCCTCTGAGCAACAGATTCTTCCTCCGAGCTGAGGTTCTTCCTCAATTGTTAATTTTTCGTTTTGCTTATTTGGCTTCTGGCTACGTCCCTCAGTTTCTTCACCTACCTTGTGACATCCCTGTCCTCAATGTTAGCACTGGCGTCTTCAAAGTCGCTCAACACCGCCTGCAGCGGGCAAGAGCTCAATTTCGCATGCAGCCATTGATAATTGAACAAAACATTTTCGTACAGATCGGTAAAACGTTTCGAACGAACCAAATGAAAAGGCAGCTCTCCAAACTAAAGAAAAGATCAGCAAAAAATATTTAAGGATAACTTCGAACCTTTCTTAGGTTGTATCTGGAAACTTTTCCGTCTTTTGAATAAAAAACTAAAGGCTGCACGGGGACTTTTCGATCAGCAGAACCTTCTCGGTCGGTCAAGTTGAACCTAAGAAAAGAAATTATATTTCAGAATACTTATCTGCAAACCTGTGTCTTTGAATTTCTGTATATTTAAAAGGCTTCGGTTTCCCACCGCCCCAAATTCCTAAGAAATAGTCAGCAATCGAAGAATGAAAGTAGATGGCCATATTCATATTTTTAAAATATCTTTCTTTAGCGGTATCTCGGAATTGTCTGAAAGAATTATTAGAAAAGTGATAGGGGGAAAAATGGGCGCACCTGTGATACCAATTCATAACGCTGACACCATCGGCTTCTCTTTCTGACAGATAATTTGGAAGATCGTTTCTTATCCTGGTCCATAGCAAAGGAGGAATTCGGCGAACTGGAGGTAAATGGTATTGATATACGTCATCGAGGACTCGATCATCTAGAGAAATCAAATCTTCCAATTCTGACTCACTGAGCCCACTTTTAGCTGCAGTAATATACGCCAGGGCGTGAAAAACCAAAATTCTTCCATGCTGCAAAAAAGTTGATCTTCTATTTGTTTTTCATTTTGAATAAAACCTGTTTCTCTATTCTTTCGAAAAGCATCATAATCGAATCCATAACGGTCGAAGCCAAATGAGTATCCTGAGGCTTAGTGTAGCTCCTCCAACGGCAGATTTCTGCAAAGACGAGTTTGACGAAAATCGGCAGAGAGCATTTGTCGATGGCGTTTGAGACTAGGCGCCATTGATAGTTTGTCAAGTCTCTTTTTGCAGTTTTCATCCACATTCTTCAAAAAACATCAAAAACTATATCCAAACTAAAATGTTTTACCGAATAACTTGCATTGCAAGCTCCTCTCCAAGAGCTTTCACTTCGATAAACTGCTCTTCAGAATCAATCATCTTTCTTAAGATGTAATAATCTTTGGAAACTTCGGGATTATCAGCTTCCGACGCACAAGAGACAATCAACTAAAACTGCTGATAAAACCCAATATGCCACTGCGTTAATGCTTACTTTACAATGAGGAGGTAATCTGGTCGGTATCCATGAGACATGATTTGTATCTTGAGTGCCTGTCAGTTGGTCGACAGAATCGAGAAAAAAGATTAACGGCTGTGCTGCAGTAGCGTAGGTCAAAAGGTTTTTAAAATGGGCCGTCAATGGCACTATATCATCCGGGATATCGTCAAAAGGTTGCATTAAATTATACGAAATCTAAAGTGAAAAATAAACAAAATTTAACCTAGTATTCTACCTGTTGACAAATAGAAATGAGCGTTGGTGTAAGTGCGCTGCTGTCTGGGGTCGTCCCTAAAAATCGTATTATGCAAATCGGTTTCGCCCCGACGAACCATTCCGTCGATGTCAAACCCGCAGATTTGGCCAAAAGGGAAGTTTTACCGCATCCTCCTTCACCGTAAAGAACCATCGGCTTTTCCGAATCGCCTTTCATATGCGCCTCTATTTTTGATAGCTCGTCTTCTCTTCCGTAAAACACCTAATTTGGGTTTCTTACAAGAAACTTCACATGCTTAAGCTATACCTGAACAGAATTATTGCAGGCATGTAAATGCTGCAGTATTTCAGTCACGATTTGCCCTTGAGGACTCGAATCTTCCTTCCTCATCGCCCTATCCACCAATTTCGTTATATTTTTATAAAATGTGTTATAAAATGATTCAAATATTCTTCATGAGTTTCAGTATCTAAGCCTTCCCTTCCAATCCATTCGACGGTGTATCTAAAAAAAAGTTCAAACTAAGAACTTGAAGAAATAAAACTACTTTTGATAGTTGGATGTTTCAATTTTATCCGTCAGTCTTTCATCACGAAGATTCGCGAGCAAACGTGACGCTTCGGTATCCAAACTTCGATTGATTATGTCCAAAAATAAGCTGGCTTTTTTCAAATTTTGTAAGTTTATGTTGTTTATTATTCTGACATAGGCGAGGCAATGGTTCTTCGTGTTTTTTACGTTTAGAATGCCGTTAATGACTTCTCTTTCAGTTACTGAAAACAAAATTTAAAAATAGAATGATGGTTTCCATCGCCGAAGGTTCCCGGGTGAGAGGTCTACAGCGAATGTTGCCGATAAGTTTTTGCCAAGATGGCCGAATTCCTCCACTTCTATAGGATGAAACAGGATTTATTGATTTCTAGTAGGGTATTCAGTTTGGGCTCAATTGCCAGAGTCCAAAATCGTATGAGGACATGAATTGGACATGGATTGGAAGTGGATTGGCCGTGAATTGGCCGTGGATTGGACATGGATTGAACATGAATTGGACGCGGATTGGACATGGATTGACATGGATTGGACACGGATTGACATGGATTGGACATGGATTGACATGGATTGGCCACGGTTTGGACACGGATTGGACACGGATTGACATGGATTGGACATGGATTGGACACGGATTGGACATCGATTGACATGGATTGGACATGGATCGGACATGGATTGGACAAGGATTGGCAACGGTTTGGACACGGATTGGACACGGATTGACATGGATTGGACATGGATTGACATGGATTGGCCACGGATTGGACACGGATTAGACATCGATTGACATGGATCGGACATGGATTGGACAAGGATTGGCAACGGTTTGGACACGGATTGACATGGATTGGACATGGATTGACATGGATTGACATGGATTGGCCATGGATTGGACATGGATTGGCCATGGATTGACATGGATTGGCCATGGATTGACATGGATTGGTCATGGAATAGCCATGGATTGACATGTATTGACATGGATTAACATGGATTGGACATGGATTGGAAATGGATTGGAAATGGATTGGACATGGATTGGACATGGAATGGACATGGACTGGACAAGGATTTGCCACGGTTAGGACACGGATCGGACACGGATTGACATGGATTGGACACGGATTGGACACGGATTGACATGGATTGGACATGGATTGGACATGGATTGGACACGGATTGACATGAATTGGACGCGGATTGGACATGGATGGACATGGATTGGACACGGATTGACATGGATTGGACACGGATTGACATGGATTGGACATGGATTGACATGGATTGGCCACGGTTTGGACACGGTTTGGACACGGATTGGACATGTATTGGACATGGATTGGACATGGATTGGCCACGGATTGGGCATCGATTGACATGGATTGGACATTGATTGGACATGGATTGGACAAGGATTGGCTGACATGGATTGGACATGGATTGGCCATGGATTGACATGTATTGACATGGATTGGACATGGATTGGACACGGATTGGACATGGATTGGACATGGATTGGACATGGATTGGACATGGATTGGACATGGATCGGACTTGGAATGGACATGGACTGGACAAGGATTTGCCACGGTTAGGACACGGATTTGACACGGATTGGACACGGATCGGACACGGATTGACATGGATTGGACACGGATTGGACACGGATTGACATGGATTGGACATGGATTGGACACGGATTGGACACGGATTGACATGGATTGGCCACGGATTGGACACGGATTGGACATCGATTGACATGGATTGGACACGGATTGAACACGGATTGACATGGATTGGACATGGATTGGCCACGGATTGGACACGGATTGGACATCGATTGACATGGATTGGACATGGATTGGACAAGGATTGGCCACGGTTTGGACACGGATTGGACACGGATTGACATGGATTGACATGGATTGGCCATGGATTGGACATGGATTGGCCATGTATTGGACATGTATTGGCCATGGATTGGACATGTATTGGCCATGGATTGGACATGGAATGACATGGATTGGATATGGATTGGCCATGGATTGACATGTATTGACATGGATTAACATGGATTGGACATGGATTGGACACGGATTGACATGGATAGGACATGGATTGGACATGGATTGACATGGATTGGACATGGATTGGCCATGGATTGGACATGGATGAACATGGATTGGCCATGGATTGACATGGATTAACATGGATTGGCCATGGATTAACATGGATTGGACATGATTTAGACACGGATTATGCTTATATGTACTTTTTTCGGGAACCTTCGCTGAAATCAGCGGGAGCCTGCCATCAGGACGGGAACCTTCTTCAGTGTACTCAAAGTTTTTTTAGACAGGGTTTTTACCTGACATATAATAATTATGCATTATATCTTTGCTGATTTTCCCACTGTTGTATAAACTGAGGGACGCTTTTCGAAAAAGTTTTTGCATCTTTCCCAAAGTGTCCCACCAAACTGCTTGATCATGCTGCTGCAATTTCGGTATCCTTTTGTTGTTGAAGTTGACAAGGATGGATGATATGGGCTGAAGTACGGATATGGGAGGGACGGCGTTGCTGTCTTTTCTATACCATGTGTCGAGTAAGTGGACTTCGGAACCTGTACTGGCTAGTTCGTCTCTTAACATCTGTAACTCGGATGATAGGACGTAGGTAGGTATAGGCCTGTAGCCATATTTTTGACCTAAGAAAACGACAAAGTTTGGCCCCATACTGAGCCTTTGACAGTTGGCGATTTCCCTCATGCATAGCTCGGTTGTCATATGATCATCTGTTGCTTCGTCCCTCACACCCCATCTCATGTCAACAACCTGAAACGGTCCGGATATATTATAATGTACCCTTGAAACGTTCTAGCTATGATTCAAATGCACGCGAAGTCGTGTGAGCTTTTTGATTTCACCCCATTCCTCATGTCAAACTTCTTTTTCTTCGAACCCCCCGACCGCATTTTTTGATGGGATTTCCTTTTAGGTAGATTTCTTTTCTTCAAAAATCTACCTATTGTAATGTATTTTACATTTTCATCATCCAATTTTTCATTTCAAAAACTTCCTAATATCACTTTTTTCATCGTGAAAATAAGAAAACTTCATAACTAGATATTTCTCAACCTAAAGAGTGGATTGAACCACCAGAAAAATTATTTAAAATGATGAATATAAGGCGTGAAGTTAGGTATTAGGTGTACAAAATGAAACTCAGCCACAGGGTGAATTTGAATTTTGTAGATTTTAGCCGAGTTTCATTTTGTACAACTAGTAGTTCATTTTTTCAAAATTTTGAACATTTTAGGCGCTAAAGTCCATCAAAAGTTGACCTTCTCCGTGTAAGAAGGTTATTGAAGTATAGCCATTAAGAAGGTTAATTTTTAAAGGCTTGTAAATCGTAAACCGTTACAGATATTGAAAAAATGCACTAAATAAAATATGTTGGAAATTCAATTCTCTTTAATTTTTATTCTATTCATTTTTTCTCTAGGACGCACTGTTTTCAAGATAAATTTATTTAAAAAAAAATTATTTTCCGAAAATGGTGCATCCTAGAAAAAAATAATTAAGTACAAATTTATAGAAAATTAAATTTCCTACAATTTTTATTTATTAGGTGTTCAAAATGAAACTCAGCCACAGGGTAAATTTGAATTTTGTAGATTTTAGCCGAGTTTCATTTTGTACACCTAGTAGTTCATTTTTTCAAAATTTTGAACATTTAGGCGTTATAGTCCATCAAAAGATGACCTTCTCCGTGTAAGAAGGTTATTGAAGTATAACCATTAAGAAGGTTAATTTTTAAAAGCTTTAATAGATTTGTTGGAAATCTTGAAATTTCATTAAAGAATCTCGCTTTTTGAAGAAAAATTTTCAAGTTTCCGTGCTTGCTTAAGATGTTGAGGTCGTAAATTTCGAAAAGGGGGGTGACTAAAACGATAAGAAGGTCGTAAATTGTATCTTCCCCTTTGATTTACGACTTGTGCATTATGATGGAACATAATCCACGCAAGAATATTGAATCGCATGTGACACCGCAGTGCGTAGGGAACGCAGTAAATCCTCCGTTAGATCATAATTTGAGGCGCGAACGTTTTGATTTGACATTCGTGAGGTTTTACGTAGCACGACAAGAGGAAACGGAGTTAGAAAAATTTTCCTAAACAGAGCGATTACACTCCCGTGACACCCTGTACCGCTTCGCCGTTTGAGTCGATAGAAAACGCGACCTTGCAAGCAACCTTTACCTCTCACCTCCTTTTGCGAATATTTAAAAACTCTCCATTGCTCTACAAAGACTTCCACAAAAGTCCTCAAAAGGAAGTCTTTTGAAAACCCTTCATATTTAAAGCCCAAAGGGGCAAGAAGTTCTTTGTTTCCCAATTTTTCTATTTCTAAGTCTTTCGTTGTTAACTTTCTCAAATAAAGTCAAACTGCCCTCCACGTCTTTTCGTGAAGCTGAAGGGACATCATGACAAAAGATTTTTAGGTCGCCTGTGATGCCGTTCACGGCCACAGTTTTCTTCCGATTTTCACCAAATTTTCCCAGAATCTTCCCTTCTTTGCTATCTCGAAAATGTCAAAGTTTTAGGCCCATTGGTCTGATCTTCACCACTGTAAACAGCGGAAGAATCGCCAACAAAAAGCGCCAGCTGTCGATAAAACAATTAACATACTAAGGTAATGTGGCGGGAAGATAGCGCCACCCGACTGGAACCATCGAAAGGGAACGCCCTAAACAAGGGAAGTAGGGAGAGGAAAACCCCCCAAAAGGGTATATAAAGCCGAGAAGCGCCGCATAAGATTCCTTCAGTCGGCAAAAGACGATTCTTTCCAATCGTCAAAAGACGATTAGAGATCCATCGGCAAAGGACGAGTTGGCTTCCTCATCTTTCATCATCTAACAAGGAACCTGAGAACTACACCTAGACCTTCTCACCGACATCACACGAAATCCAAGGTACCTGAATAAACTTGTATATTGAAAGAACCAAAATAAATGTTAAATTTTTATTCTCTTTTTATTTCGCCACCCTCTAACCTAAACAAACCAAAGGTAGAACTCTCAAAGGGGAGTAAGAAATAAAGGAAAAAGTAAACGAACGTTTACACTACTCCTGTAAAATTTTCAACATTCCAGAGGACATTTTTGCTATCTGTGATTCTGATTTTGATTCTTCTTGGAGCTTCTAAGGCCATTAGCCTGGAGCAAAAGATAGGAGACATCCATAAAACTCTCTCGCGTGTATATTACACATCAAAGGATCATATTTGCGTGTTAAGCGTCGATAATCACATCCTGTGAAGCGTTAATCTATCACATCCCACAATGTGAACCGACACTCCTCTGTAAAATGATAACTGAAGTACTAGTCAGCAACTTGCCCCGGCGGGAACGTTCTTAAAATATCATTAAAAATATCAAAACCCGGAAAAACACTCGTTTTCAGACCTCCGCTTGGTGGCATCACGAAATAATAATTAAAGGAATATGGGTTTGAAAAAAATCAAAACCCGGAAAAACGCTCGTTTTTCATACCTCCGCTTGGTGGCATTGAGAAATTTCAATTAAAAGAAAATTGGTTTGCAAAAAAAAATCAAATCCGGAAAAGCGCTCGTTTTCAGACCTCCACTTGGTGGCATCACGAAATGCCAATTTTAATAAAATATTGCCAAAAAATCAAAACCCGAAAAGACGCTAGTTTTCAGACCTCCGATAGGTGGCATCACGAAATACCAATTAAAGGAATATAGGTTTGAAAAAAAATCAAAACCCGGAAAAACACTCGTTTTCAGACCTCCGCTTGGTGGCATCACGAAATACCAATTTTAAGAAAATATTGCCAAAAAATCAAAACCCGGAAAGACGCTCGTTTTTAGACCTCCGCTTGGTGGCATCACGAAATGCCAATTTTAAGAAAATATTGCCAAAAAATCAAAACCCGGAAAGACGCTCGTTTTTAGACCTCCGCTTATTGCTATGGCAATAAGTTTTTCATCCCTAATATCGAAAATACAATTTTCAGAAAAAGTGAAAGTCTTCGCCCAGCCAGGCGTATAAGGTGTCAAATTTTGGGGAAAATTTGGCGAGAATTCGGGCTCAGTTTTTAAAAATTTTATTTTAAACAGACCTATAGCTCCACAATTTTTGGCTCTCGGGAATTCATCGTTTAACCATTAAAGATTGCGTGAAAAGGTGCAAATCTGTCGTATAAAATTCTTGAGCTAGAAAAAATGGGCCGTCTGGCGGAGAGATGCCACTTTCGCCCGTGTTGAACGTCTCACATTTCTCCCTACTAAAATTGCGCCAAAAATTTTATAAACTATAAGCAGTATTTTGTGAAACTTTGTTGAAAATCGAACCAACTGCCGCAGCGCAGTTTAAAATTTCAAACAGACATATCTCCGCCATTTTTTCGAAATTCGAAAATTGCTCTATATCATGTATTTTTCAACCGTTTAGAAAGATTGTGTGAAAATGTGCAAATCTGTCGTATAAAATTTTTGAGCTAGAAAAAATGGGCCGTCTGGCAGAGAGATGCTACTTTCGCCCGTGTTGAACGTCTCACATTTCTCCCTACTTTTGCGCCAACAATTTTATAAACTATAAGCCGTATTTTGTGAAACTTCGTTGAAAATCGAACCAACTGCCGCAGCGCAGTTTTTAAAATTTCAAACAGACTCCGCCATTTTTTCGAAATTTGAAAATTGCTCTCTATCATGTATTTTTCAATCATTTAGGAAGATTGTGTGAAAATTTGGTGAAAATCGGTTGAAAATTGTGGCTGTAAAGTGTTCCGGAAAAAATGCTACCAAGACGTTGAAATCCCCGTAATCAGAGCAGAAGTGAGGTAGGCGTGCGGTGTAAGGGATTACGGCAAGAGGTTCCAAAAAATTTTTAATATTACTCAAAAAATTTAAAATTGTGAGCAGATTCAATGCGCAAAGTGCCTCAGAAGATGCAGTACCTGGAATTCCAAACCATTTTTCTCTGCAAAAATCTTTTAGTTTAGGGTAACATTGAGCCATTAGCGTGTTCCTTTCCATTGTGGTATCTGTAAAAATAAATGTTAATTAAATAATTAATTAAATTGAATAGGGCTGTACCTGTGAAAGTAGAGCTGGTAAAAATTCGGACAATTTTCGAGCTGACAGGCGGCAGGCTTTCGAGGGAGCCTGAAAAAATGAGATCGACCGTTCTGTCATCCATGGTCGCTCAATCTGGTTTGAAGGGCTTCGGAAGGTGTTAGAAGGTCGGAGGCGGCATATCGACTGAAGACGGCTGACGGGGGGAGTTTGTCTGTGAATGCCGGCGAAGACCCACTTTCGTGTCGGACTGGGTCAACTTCCTCCCACCCTTCGATGTTTATAACTTGTGGATATTGAAGTTTCTCGAGGGAAAACTTGAAAAAGTTTTTTAACGGAAAGGAAATCCGGTTAATCTCATTTCATAACCTATATTAACATCAATAATGTTTAAAAAATCAAATTTTTTTCAACCCCATGAAAAATCCTCGTTTTCAGACCTCCGCTTGGTGGCAAGACGAAATACCGATTAAAGGAAAATTGGTTTGAAAAAATCAAAACCCGAAAAAACGCTCGTTTTCAGACCTCCGCTTGGTGGCATCACGAAATGCCAATTTTAAGAAAATATGGAAAAAAAAATCAAAACCCAGAAAAACGCTGGTTTTCGGACCTCCACCTGGCGGCACCACGAAATGCCAATTAAAAGAAAATTGGTTTGAAAAAAAATACCGGAAAACACTCGTTTTCAGACCTCCGCTTGGTGGCATCACGAAATACCAATTAAAGGAATATAGGTTTGAAAAAAATCAAAACCCGGAAAACGCTCGTTTTTCATACCTCCGCTTGGTGGCATCGAGAAATGCCAATTAAAAGAAAATTGGTTTGCAAAAAAAAATCAAAACCCGGAAAAACGCTCGTTTTCAGACCTCCGCTTGGTGGCACGAAGTGCTAGTTATAAGAAAAAAATCAAAACGCGGAAAAACGCTCGTTTTCAGACCTCCGCTTGGTGGCACCACGAAATGCCAATTAAAAGAAAATTGGTTTGAAAAAAAAACCGGAAAAACACTCGTTTTCAGACCTCCGCTTGATGGCATCACGAAATACCAATTAAAGGAATATAGGTTTGAAAAAAATCAAAACCCGGAAAAACGCTCGCTTTTCATACCTCCGCTTGGTGGCATCGAGAAATGCCAATTAAAAGAAAATTGGTTTGCAAAAAAAATCAAAACCCGGAAAAACGCTCGTTTTCAGACCTCCGCTTGGTGGCACGAAGTGCTAGTTATAAGAAAAAATCTACATAAAAATCAAAACCCTGAAGAACGCTTGTTTTCAGACCTCCGCTTGGTGGCATCACAAAATACCAATAATTGGCTTTTTTTTCAAACCATTTTCTCATCACTTTTATGAGAAAATTGGTTTGAAGAAAAATCAAAACCCGAAAAACGCTCGTTTCAGACCTCCGCTTGGAAGCATCATGAAATACCAATAATAGGCCCATTTTTTTTTTCAAACCATTTTCTCTATGACAAAATTGGTTTGAAAAAAAATCAAAACCCGGAAAAACGCTCGTTTTCATACCTCCGATTGGTGGCATCACTAAATGACAATTTAAAGAAAATATTGAAGAAAAAAATCAAAACCCGGAAAACGCTCGTTTTCAGACCTCCACTTGGTGGCATCATGAAATATCAATAATAAGCCCATTTTTTTCAAACCATTTTCTCATAACTTCTATGACAAAATTGGAAAAAAAAAAATCAAAACCCGGACAAACGCTCGTTTTCAGACCTCCACTTGGTGGCATCATGAAATATCAATAATAAGCCCATTTTTTTCAAACCATTTTCTCATAACTTCTATGACAAAATTGGAAAACAAATCAAAACCCGGAAAAACGCTCGTTTTCATACCTCCTCTTGATGACATCACCGCAAGCCAGTAGGTAAATATGGAAAGAAAAATAGCTTTTAAAAAACCGATTTTATAAACAAAAGAAAAAAATATATTTAAACAAAAAAATGAACATTTATTAAAGGTGTTGTACATTACTCACTTGTATACAGAATATTTAAAAAAAATTATCACAGTTATTTCGTACAAAATGATATGCTCATTTATAAATACCCAAATTCTTCGACCGAAACTATATTTTTACAAAGCGAATTTAATATTTGGCAATATGAAAAATTATGGCAAAATGAAGGACTAGAAATTCTCAATGATACTAAACCTGCATTACTTAACGGCGTTGAAGGTTTAGTCGACCAACGACGCCCTTTTTAAAAAGCTTCCCCTAAAAGGAAAAAAAATATCATAAATGACTAATTGAGCGTACTTTTGAGCTAGATAAAAACTTTTAACCTACAGTGGACTTTGAAAAATATTTTTTTTAAATATTACAATAGTATATTTTAAACCAAGATTTAGGTATAATGTACCTAAAAATGTTAATAGCACTAAGTGCATTTTGGAACTAATACCCTGAGATCTGCCCACGCAGAACCGTTAAGTACAAAATAAACAAATTGAAAAAAATAATAATTTTTGTTTATAAATTAACGAGGATTCTAGTGTAAAGGGGTAGCATTTCTAATTTTAGTACGCTGTATTTTAGAGAGTTTAATCCGTCGGTGAAGAAGCGGTCTTTGCCAGTTCCTAGTATGTAGTAGCGATCATCACTTGGCTTCTCTTTTTTATGAGAAAGCATAATGTATTGAGAAACGTCGGAAGAAAAACGTGATATTTTACTGTTGTTTCGAGTGACTCTGTTGTAGAAATCGTCGTCTTCGCCTCCCCAGCCGAAGAAAGTGTTCGAAAATCCATTGACATCTTCAAACTGTTGTTTCAGGATGGCAACAGCTCCTCCTATGATTGTGTCGTACGGGACTTTGTATTCGAAAACGTCGATATTAGCGGACATATGTCTTGGATATTTGGTGCAGCTGTAGATGTTGTTTAGATTCTGCGGTATAAGGTCGACATCGTGGAAAATATAGCAGAGAAAGGAATCTATCTTTTCGGCTTCTTTGAAGCCGACGTTGAAAAGTTTGGCACGGTTGAAAGGCCTCGAATCTCCTTGTTCTACAACGAATATGCGATAGTTGAGATTCTGCTTTTGTAAAATGGATGCATGTAAGCGAGGAAATCTCTGAGGTGTTTTTTACGATCGCGGTAGGGAACGATGATGGCTACTTTATGAAGGGAAAGGCAACTTTTGGGCTTCCAGGCACCTCCTTTTTCGATACCCAAGTCCTTCGAGAGGATATCCAAGACTTCATCAGGCACTGACTGCGTCGGAAGTTGAAGAACGAAACTCAAATCCTGATTCATAACATCACAATATGGAACCGAAGAGTTCATTTCTCTTTCCACAGTCACCAAACTTTTAGGAATATCCGACAAATGTATGACGACAACGCTAGACTTCGAAAAAAGCAACACATAAAGAATCGTGTTCACTATTAACACCAAAGGAATCAAACCAAGCAAAACTCTGATGTTGAAATACTTCAAAAGTCGCACCCAACGTACATTAAACATTTTTTTAATTTTTTCGTTTAAAACATTGAGTTAATTTTTAACAGCAATAACATCAACACTTCCATCGTTTTGAATAACAAACATTACCTCTAAGAAAGGTTATACGTGGGCTCGAGGAGTCATATGGTCAATGACGTCATTTTCCAGTATTTCCCTCAAAAATTCTAGCTTACGAGGGCGCATTTTCTCGGATTTTAACGTCCTTAAAGAAGATATTGTGATACCCTTCACGTCGGGTTTTTGGGAAAGGGTCTAGCAGACCCCGGAGGGTCAAATCGAATCTTTCCCGATCTCAACATTGTCTGTGGTGCCGGCCGGCCGTCCGTAGCATTTTTCCAGAACACTTTAAGGTCACAGTTTTGAACCGATTTCACCAATTTTCCTCAGTCGATGAAGAAGAAAGTAAGGAGGGCGATTTTTGAATTTCAAAAAAATGGCAGATATGTCTGTTTGAAATTAATTTAACCGTTGGTCCGATTTTCACCAAATGCTCCTTATTTTTTTATGATTTTATGGTGTAAAAAATTTTTTTAGTAGGGAGAAATTTGATACTTCACCCTTTGCAAAAGTGACATCCCTTGGGCAGAAAGCCCATTATTTCTACCTTCATATAACTGTAACATCATAATCTATCCTCTAGTTTGTCAACTAAAAAGTTTAAAAAAAATTTAGTAGGGAGAAATTTGATATTTCACCCTTTGTGAGAGTGACATCCCTTGGGCAGAAAGCCCTTTATATCTACCTTCATATACCTGTAACATCATAATTTATCTTCTAAAGTTAAAAGGAAATAAAAAAGTTTAAAAAAATTTTTAGTAGGAAGAATTTTGATACTTCACCCTTTGCGAGAGTGACATCCCTTGGGCAGAAAGCCCATTATTTCTACCTTCATATACTTGTAACAATTCAAATCTATCTACTGATTGTTAAAAAAATTTGTAACTTTTACTAAAAAACTTTTTACACTTCGGGATTTTATAAATTTTAATTTCAGTTTTTAGTTTTATTAATAAATTAATTTTTAATATAGAAAAATTAAAAAGTACTGGTTTGAAGAGCTTCCAACGAAAACTTCCTTAAAGAGAAGTATCTATATAGGAGGGGGAAGTTTAAGTGAGAGGTAGTATAACAGAGGGTGAAGTATAAGGAAACTTAAGTATAATGGAAGGGGATGTATAAGGGAGGGAAAGTGTAAAGAAGAATTTTCCAAGTTAGTTTTTTCGAAAAATTTTTTAAGTTTATTTTGGAAAAATTTTCCGGGTTTTTTTTTGAAAATTTTTCTAAGTGTCAAGGTAGAAATAAGGGCTCTTTGGTCTAGGGATGTGCCTCTCGTATATTGTGGAAGTACGAAATTGAGGAGCAGTAGAACCTCAAGATCAGCCAAAAATTCATGACAAAATTCAGTCAAAAATTTATGAACATTTAAAAAAGAGGGGGATTTTTTTTAGGTACTTTAAGCAAGCAAATTGTTTTATAATAATGGAATAGATGGGGGAAATAATAATATAAACCCAATAAAAGTTCAATATATTAAAAACAAATTTATTAGTGCTTATTCGTCTTGGACAACAGTTGTTTTTTCAGAGACATAAAGACCGTCCAAAAACTTCCTAATATCTTTGTTCTTAACGGTTGTAGATTGTTGAATGAGAGCGGCTAGAAAAAAAAATGCATTAAAATTAAAGAAATTAAATATAGGGCTTAAGTTTTACCTGATCTTGAGACGTCTTCTATGCTGTTTCCTTCAACAATCAGCTCGTCTTTTTGTTTGGTCGAGTTGGTGACGGTGACACCGTTCGCCATTCTGACTCGTCTGATGTATTTCTCTCCGAGGAAATTTCTGATTTCAATAAGGGTGTTGCTATCACTCACGACGCAGTTGATGGGAAAGTGAGCGTATACGGCCCTCATTTTGTAAAGGAATCCCTAAAAATTACAGTTCAATCAGAAAAAAATCAAATAAGCCTGTTTAAGCGGGCCAGAAAGATGGGCCAAATCATAACCAGAAATGCCCAAATTCCTTCAGCCCCCCCCCCCCCCCCGATTGCCAAAGCATGCAGTTAACTGTTATCTTTTTCATCAGTTTTTCGCCCAGAAACCCCAATTTTAACAGATTTTCGGCAGCTTCTTCAACGCCAATGCAAAAAAAAATAAAAGAGAGTAGGCCATCAATTCAGAAGGAATTGAAGTACCTAAAAATTGAAATCAAAAGAAAGACGACCAAAAATCTGCGAAAATCACTATAAAACAATACCAAAGGTAGGGTATTACAATGGCAAAAGACGATCAAAAAAACAACCACAAATCCAGTGGGAAGGGAGTTTTGAGGTGGGGTAGAACAACTTAAAACTGGGTTGGGGGAAACCAGGCTAGCAAATGGAGGAAAACTGTCCCAAAAACCATTTAATTGAAGATATTTCAATAACTTTCTTTTGGTTGAGTTAAAATGGAGTTTTTACTAGAAAAAATGCCGTAGCGAAGAAATCTCGTAATGCAGAATGCGAAGATGCTTGAATTTGCGACAGTTGGAATCTTCGCACAAAAATAAGTGGAATTTAAAAAAAAATGAGTCTCTTAGGTCTATTGTAACGGATTTTAGCGCTAAAAAACGCTTAAATTTGACATTTTTTTAAATTTGTCGAAAATGGTCACATGAATAGTCTAGTCAACTTGAAATTAATTTTAACGCTTTGGGGTCTGGCTCATTAACAAAAACCATCTATTGAGGGTATAACAATAACTTACATGATCAAAATTATCATTAGAGTTGAATACATCACACAAAACACAAATTTTTTTCTCTATTGGAGGTGATGAAACATCCCCCAATTGGTGACCCACGACAAACACAGCGATAGAACAACAACAACATACATATACTCTCAACATACAAGCACAGAACAAGAATAGCTTCCGGCACGTCTTGATCATCCATCGACACCGCCAGCAATGCTTCACTTGTCAGCAGTTCCGCACCTCTTCAACCCGCTGAATTGGTGGAAGTTCAACCTCAGAATGAACTTCTCAACATCTGCGACACTCACGTCACAGCTTGACAGTTCACGTTCCAGCATCCACACACGCATCTTCAACACATCATCGCTCAACACATAGCACCTCAGACCTTCACCCTTCTTTTCTCCGTGAGGGAGTGATGTGGGAACACGACATATTATCAAAATTATGAAGTCAAATATATCACACACAACACAACTTCTTTCTTTCTAAATTAGTGGTAATGAACCATCCCACAACTTTTTTTTTGGAAAGTAAAAACAGATGTTTTTGGAATAAAAATTAGCAAAACATGGTCCTTAACCCTTTCGAGACCACGTCTGACGCCGGATTCTCTGCGCTAATGGCGCAGCGCTTTTCCCCTCACTTCTCCCCGACCGCTCCCAGCGCCCAGCAAAGCACAGAAAGCGACGAGCGATCACGCAGTTCATTTCTTCCCCAACAGATGGCCAGTTTTTGCATGTCGCTAGCGCCACGGGAAGCGAAGGTATTAAACATCTTAGAGAGGCTTCCCGCAGTTCCCGCTGAACAACTAAAGTCGCCTGCGGTCTCCAAGCGATATGCGCGCATGGCAACTATAGTCACCTGCAGTCTCGAAAGGGTTAAAAGGCCGCAAAATAATTAATTAGGGTGTTCAACGCTCCTAAACGCTATTAAAAAGGATGCTGAAGGCTTGAAATCCCATTAACTGGTGTTTCCACACCAAAATATCAAGGAAAACGACCCAACCACCTCATTGTTGAGAGAAGGCTATTTGACCAGCCAGACGAAACTTAGAGTGATCGAAGGGGAAAATCTCAAGCTGCAAAAAATTCAAAAAATGTGGCACTAGTGGCGGCCACATAAGCACTACAACATCCCAGTATTGAGGGGGCAAAACACCTCTATACAATTTTTAAGGTCTATTGACTTGAGGTAACATACTTAAAGAAAAAGTGAATGATAGTTTACTATATTAGCAAAATTACCTTGGTGACACCTTTGATCATGTTCTCAATGTGAGAACAGACGGTACGAACGGCGGCGAGCTCCTTTTTCGTCCCGAACCATTTTTCGACTTTGAGAACCCTCGGAGCCGTCATGCTGATGTCCAAAGCCAAATGACGGAAGGTCCTTTTCAAAACTCCCCTCGGCCCTTTCACAGTCACAAGCCTGTTTTTCACATGGCAGACGACTCCTTCCGGAATCTTCACCGTTTGATTAACGACGATCTGCTTCATCCTAAAAACAACAAAAAACACGAGTTACTCGCCGCGTCGGCCACCCCCCTCCACAGCAACTTTAACCTCAGCTCCAACAAAACATTATTTTTAAATTTAAAAACAATTAAACTTATTTAAATATAACTAAAATTGACCAATAATACATAATATAATAAGAAAAAAGTTAGATTAGTCTTATTTACCTGGATTGAAAAGGATAAAAAACACTATACGAGTGGTCTCTCACACGCCACAAATATCAAAGACAACTCCGACTGCAGGTTAGGCCATAGACAAATCCACGAGACCGGCTTTTTCTTCAATGATCATAATGGCATTGAATGACGTCATCAGAAAAATTTGGTGAATCTACTTTATTGATCTCACAAAAAACTTTAAAAAATGCAATTTTCTGAAAGAAAACCTTAAGAAAAATTATCATTTTCTCAAAAATTTGTTTAAAAATACGATTTTTTATATAATTATTGAAATAATGCGATTTTTTTTTTACGATAAAATTTTAATTTATCGTAATTTCAATAATAATAACAATTATGACATTATTCTGTTAAAAGTATAAAAAAAATCGTAATTTCTTAAAAAAAATTTAAAAATTTAATTATCAAACCATGCTGTTACCTTATCTGTTGAGGTTACACATGTCTGATGTTGACGTCCAAAATAAGTTCATATTTTTAATTTTCTATGAATTTTCATTATTATTTGCTTGATAATTAAACCCTTTGTGATCAGGTATGTCTTTTTAAGCCCTTTTATTTATTTCCGGCTTTTTTTCAAATCTATTGCATCCAGCTGATTACAGAGATGGACGAAAGCGACTCATCAAATGATTTTTTTAATGAGAAAGAATCAAACTTTCAAGATTATTCGAGTTACAACCCTAAAGATGATTATAAGCCACAATTTAGCCAGCAAAATGTAACTTTTATTATAAAATTTGGTTTTTTTGTAATTTGTTTTTTAGGATTCAGAGAAAAAGAAACCAAAATGAAAAAGAAGAAGAAAAAGGCTAAATATAGTCCTCAGTATCAGGTATTATTTTATATTTTTGTCAGAATTTTTATAAATTTTATTAGTCTGAAGAAGAGAATTCGTCAGATGATCAAAAGCTGATGATTGATGATGCACATCCAGTGAAAAAGAAGCAGGAAATTTACTATTCGGTAATTTTTAAATTTTGGGCTCAAGAGGGGGCTTCTTTCTTATTGCTCTAACTTTCTCTTATTTTTAGGCTAAACATCAGAAAGTGATTACCAAAAGTAGTAAATCAAAAAGTCCTAAAAAGAGTCGGAAAAAACACCAGGTACTATTTTTATAAGTTCTGAAGCACTCATTTTTATACTTTTTTTTATAGATTGATGAGATGCAGTCGGATGAAGATAAAAAGGAAGAAATGCCTCGGTTTTCCAATGATGCCAACTTTATGGTAAAAAAGAATTCCGATTTTTCGGTGCTATTGGGCAAAAACTACCTTTAAATTTATGGGGAAAATTTTGTCATCAAAAATTTTCTTTCTTCCCTAGTTTTGTTAGAGAGCCCGGATTTTCGTGCAGAATAAATTTGAAAACGTGCAATAAAAACTTAAAAACGTGCAAAAACGTGCAGTAAAAAGTTAAAAACGTGCAAACCAAAAAATGCAGTTATTAATTATGATTTTATACATTTAACAAACATGTCATCTTCTTCCTCCTTTTATAACATGTAAAAAATGCGGGGAAAAATCAAGATATTTAAAAAGGAAAACCCGGAAAATTTTTCAAAAAAAAAAAATTTTTTTCACTAAAAAAACTTAGAAAATTTTCCGAACAAAAAAAAAAACTAAGAAAATTTTTCGAAAAAAAAAGGAAAAACCCGAAAAATTTTTCGAAAAAAAAATTAGAAAATTTTCGAAAAAAAGAACTTGGAAAATTCTCCTTAATACTTTCCCTCCCTTATACATCCCCTTCCGTTATACTTTCGTTCCCTTATACTTCCCCCTCCCATATACTTCCCCTCACTTATACTTCCTCCTCCGTTATACTTCCCCTCCCATATACTTCCCACACCGTTATACTTCCCCTCCCATATACTTCCCCCTACGTTTTACGTCCCCTCCGTTATACTTCCCCCTCCTAAATAGATACTTCTCTTTAAGGAAGTTTTCGTTGGAAGCTCTTATAACCAGTACTTTTTAACTGTTTATCAATATTTTCAATAATTTCGATTTGAGTATTTAGTGAAAGATATCGTTCTTCAAGTTTTACAATTGATTTTGATAAAATTCACTAGAGGTCGTCTGACCATCGTTCATTTTTTTTAAATCGGATTTAGAAAAAAAGGATTTTTTTAAATAAAAACGTCAATTCGTGCAATTTTGTGCATTTACCCTCAAAACGTGCAATTTTGTGCAATAAACTCCAAAACGTGCAATTTCGTGCAACATAAAACTTTATCAAAATGATCTATTTGTGTCAATTCGGATAAATAACTGGTCATTTTTAAGTTTAGAGTTGCCAAAAAAAAGATGCAATTGCACGGGAATCCGGGCTCTACGTTATTATCTAGCTAGGACCAGTTCTTTAGTTGTTTGATATGTCTAAAATGTCATATGAAAAAACTTTGACGGCTTGTTACTCTGAAACCGTTAACTTTAGCAAGGTTATTGCCTTAGCACTTTTTATTGGAAATTTAATTTGGATTATTTTTGTACTTAATAGTTTTTTCGCTAAACCTCATAGTTTTCTTGATATTTGACAAAAACTTATAAAAACTGCTTTTTGTCTTCTCCTCCCACTCTATCGGCCCAAAAATCTAGATTGTAGTCCCTCTTCTAAATTTTTATAAATAACAGCTCTGTTCCAACCACAGTTTGAAACTGGTTCTAAACTTCTGGAGCATGCGCAAAGGGAGTTGTTATCAATTATCTAGAAAACTATGAGGTTTAGCCCAAAAATTACTTAGTTCAAAAATGATCTACGTTAAATTTCCAACAAAAAGTATTTAGGACATTACCTTGCTAAAGTGGACGGTTTCGGAGTTACGATCCGTCAAAAAACATTTTTTTAATTTAATTTAAATGTCAAAAAATGACCTTTCCGCAATAACTGGCCCATATTTGTAATGTTCCTTGAAATCCTCCTTTCCCTAACCAAAAGGATGCCTTGAAAATCCCTTTTACCGTTCCTTTAGCGTAATACCTTAAGGAACCCTTTTCTCAAGCTTTTCTGTACTATGTTCTATGGGAAATTGCAAAAACATTAATTTTTTTCTTATTATCTAGCTAGGACCAGTTCTTTAGTTGTTTGATATGTCTAAAATGTCATATGAAAAAACTTTGACGGCTTGTTACTCTGAAACCGTTAACTTTAGCAAGGTTATCTCCTTAGCACTTCTTATTGGAAACTTAATATAGATTATTTTTGTTCTTAATAGTTTTTTCGCTAAACCTCATAGTTTTCAAGATATTCGACAAAAAATTTTAAAAACTGCTTTTTTTTTACTCTTCTCCGCCCACTCTATCGGCCCAAAAATCTAGATTGTAGTCCCTCTTCTAAATTTTTATGAATAACAGCTTTGTTCCAACCGTAGTTTGAAACTGGTTCAAAACTTCTGGAGCATGCGCAGAAGGAGTTTTTATCAAATATCTTAAAAACTATGAGGTTTAGCGCAAAAATTACTTAGTTCAAAAATGATCTACGTTAAATTTGCAACAAAAAGTGTTTAGGACATTACCTCACTAAAGTGGACGTTTTCTGAGTTACAGTCCGTCAAAAAAAATTTTTTTTTGACGTCAAAAATGACCTTTTGGCAATAACTGTCCCATATTTGTAATGTTCCTTGAAATCCTCCTTTCCCTAACCAAATGGATGTCTTGAAAATCCCTTTTACCATTCCTTTACCGTAAGACCTTAAGGAACCCTTTTCTTAAGCTTTTCTGTACTATTTTCTATGGAAAATTGCAAAAACCTTAATTTTTTCCTTATTATCTAGCCAGGACCAGTGGTTCTTTAGTTGTTTGATATGTCTAAAATGTTATACGAAAAAACTTTGACGGCTTATTACTCTGAAACCGTTAACTTTAGCAAGATTATCTCATTAGCATTTTTTATTGGAAATTTAACATAGATTATTTTTGTACTTAATAGTTTTATCGCTAAACCTCATAGTTTTCTAGATATTTGACAAAAACTTATAAAAACTGCTTTTTGTCTTCTCCGCCCACTCTATCGGCCCAAAAATCTATATTGTAGTCCCTCCCCTGGAGTTTTATAAATAACAGCTTTGTTCCAACCGCAGTTTAAAACTGCTGGAGCGCAGAAGGATTTGATGTCAGATGACTTCAGATTTGACGGACAGACGTCAAATATGACGTCCAAATCCTTCTGAGCATGCTCCAGGAGTTTCAAACCAGTTCCAAGGTTGGAACGAAACTAATAAAATGTAATTGTGTTCACAGGCTTTTGAATCTGAAAATAAAAGTTCTAAACGGAAGTCTAGTAATAATAAAGGCAGCAAACGTAAAAAGGCCCGCCAGGTAAGCTTCTGCCTAATAACTTCTCCTTATTTATTCTATTTTAGAGTTTTGAACAGCAAAATGATGAAGATGATGAATATGCTGTAGATAATCCAGATGAATATTTCCCAAATAAAGATGTCGCTCTTATGGTAATTTATTATTTTTTTATTTTTGATAAAAGAAATTTCTTTTTAGAGTGATAGTGATAGTTCTGAAGATGAAGATTTGACTCCTGTTCCTGATAAATTTAGTAGAGATAGTCCTCAAAAGTATGTTGGTTTTTTTGAAATTGTTTAGTGATAACATGTTTTTTAAGGATTTAGTAAATGAGAAAAATGAGTTCTTTACTGATTATAAGTTTGAAGAGCCTTCATGCTCTGAAGAGTCGAAACCGAAGCACAAAGTCAATTATGACAAACTGAAGCTTAAATATGTGAAAGAACAGCCGATAACTCGTGAAAATAAAGGTCATCTGCTGTTGGAAAAAATGGGATTTAAATCTGGAAAAGGTCTTGGAAAACACGGCCAGGGAAGAGTGGAGCCGGTTAAAATGTCCGACCATAGAGGTAGGAGAGGACTCGGTGTCACTTTGAGCGGACTCGAGCCAGCGGCAGTCGAATGGAATCCGTCGGACGAAGTCGTCCAAGCGAAAGAAGACGTCGAATTTCTCGTCGGCGGCCATCACCTTCCTCTCGACGAAGAAACCCTCTCAACCTGGAAAATAATCGGCCCTAAAATCACCACCATAGAAAACATGACTGAATTCTGTGATGAAAAAATTTTACAAGGAATCCTCGACGGAAAAGTATACTTTTTTGTTTATTTTCAATTTATTAATTTTTAAATTTTTTTTAGACTGTTTTCGACCAGTTATCTGATGGAGAACTTTTAAAAGCGAGATCTCGAAGTAACCCATTTGAAACATTAAAAAAAGCCATTTTTTTAAACAGGGCTGCCCTAAAAATGGCAAACATGGATGCCATTTTCGATTTATGTTCACTTCTCCGACTTATATCAATGGGGTAAAATAATTCTTTTAAAAAAAGTTGCGATCTTCTGATAAATATGTGAATACAATAGCTTTGTTCCAACCGCAGTTTGAAACTCCTGGAGCATGCGCAGAAGGGTTTGCACGTCAGATTTGACGATGTGAAAGATGTCAGATTTGATGTCTAAGTCCTTCTGCGCATGCTCCCGGAGTTTCAAACCAGTTTCTAACCGCGGTTGGAACAAAGCAGTGTTGGGCGTAATCGTAATCGCAATTACGATTGTAATCGCCAGTTTCTTAATTACGATTACGATTGTAATCGCAAGTTTCTTATTCGCATTTTTTACGATTACAACCGTAATCGTATTTTTTCTGCGATTACAGTCGTAATCATATTTTTTTTGCGATAATCGCATTTTTTTTTCAGCGATTACGGGCGTAATCGTATTTTCGTTAGCGTTTACGGTTCGTATATGACATCAGGTAATCTCATTAAAAATTTCATATAGGAGCCGTAAACGCTAACGAAAATACGATTACGCCCGTAATCGCTGGAAAAAAATGCGATTACAACCATAATCGCAGAAAAAAATACAATTATAATGGTAATCGCAGAAAAAAAAAAAAAAAAAAAAACAGAAAAAATACGATTACGGTTGTAATTGTTAAAAAAAAAAATTACAAAAAAAAAAATACGATTATAATGGTAATTGCAGAAAAAAAATACAATTACGATTGTAATCGCGGAAAAAAAAATACGATTATGGTTGTAATCGTTAAAAAAATGCGATTACAACCGTAATCGCAGAAAAAATACGATTACGATTGTAATCGTGATGGTAATTAAGACACTTGCGATTACGATTACGCCCAACACTGAAACAAAGCTAATATTCATAGTTGCATTCATATCTATAATTTTAGAGTGTATTCACATTAATTTCGAATTCGGTTTTTTTTTAGAAACCAATGGTTGGTCCAAACGAACTTCTTTATTTTGCTGATGTCTGCGCTGGGCCGGGAGGTTTCTCCGAATATGTTTTATGGAGGAAAAAATATTTAGCGAAAGGTATCGGCTTTACGCTTAAAGGAGACAACGATTTTAATTTTTCCAAATTTTCCGCCGGCTGCCCACTCACTTTTGAGGCTTTTTACGGTAAAAATTTATAACAAAATATTTTTTTACTTTATTTTTATTTTTAGGTGTAAATAATAATGGAAATATATATGAACCTGAAAATATTACTAGTCTTACCGAATTCGTTATGGATGTAACCAACAATATTGGTGTTCATTTCATGATGGCCGACGGAGTAAGATAAACTGTTTTTTTATTTTTAATTTTTTTAATTTTTTTTTAAGGGTTTCTCCGTTGAAGGGCAAGAGAATATCCAAGAACTTTTGTCAAAACAGTTGTACCTTTGTCAGTTTTTGGTCGCCCTTTGTATAGTACGAGATGAAGGTCATTTCGTTTGTAAATTATTCGATTTATTTTCGCCGTTTAGCGTCGGCCTCGTTTATTTAATGTATCGGTCGTTTGAGAGTGTTTCATTATTCAAACCTAATACAAGCCGACCTGCGAATTCCGAAAGGTAATTATCTTAGAAAATAAGTTGGGCATTAAGTATATTCATAGCTAAAAATTATGAATGTGAATGCGAGTATGAATACATTCATATGTTATCAGAGTTTTCCTCTATTTTTCAGCTGAAACTCCATTTTTTGGGCTTTTTCTTGGTTTTTAGTCCTTCTTTAGACGGTTTTTAAACTCATTCTACTCACCAGTCTTCAGTATTTTTTCTTGTATTTTTTAATCATCACCTTTTTTTGTCAAAATTTATGGGATTTCTCAGTTTTTCAGCTGAAAAAACACTCTTTTTACTGGATTTTTGGACGTTTTTCTCAGTTTTTAGTCCAAGACACCTTCTACTAGCATACTTAGGTCATTTTCTGGATATTTTAACCAAATTTTTGGGGTTTTCCTCAGTTTTTCTTTCTTTTTTAGTATCGAAATTGCAGTGTTTAGAAAAACTGGGTATAGGGAAATATTAGCTTTGTTCCAACCGCAGTTTGTAACTTCTGGGGCATGCGCAGAAGGATTTGGACGTCTAATTTGACGTCAGATGACTTCAGATTTGACAGACAAACGATTTGAACGACGTTGAATTTGACGTCCAAATCCTTCTGCGCATGCTCCAGAAGTTTCAAATCAGCTTCAAACTGCGGTTGGAACAAAGGGAATATTCTTATCCATATTCATACTCAGAATAACATTTTTGGGCTTTTTTCTTGGCTTTTAGTCCTCCTTTAGACGGTTTTTAAACTCATTCTGCACACTAAGTCTTCAGTATTTTTTCTTGGATTTTTAATCATCACCTTTGTTGCCAAATTATGGGGGGTTTTCTCAGTTTTTCAGCAGAAAAAACACTCTTTTTACTGGATTTTTGGACGTTTTCTCAGTTTTTAGTCCAAGGCACCTTCTACTAGCAGACTTGGGTCATTTTTCTGGATATTTTAACCAAATTTTAGGGGTTTTCCTCAGTTTTTCTTCCTTTTTTTTGTCTCAAAATTGTGGTGTTTTAAAATAACTGGGCGTAGGGAAATATTAGCTTTGTTCCAACCACAGTTTGAAACTTCTGGAGCATGCGCAGAAGGATTTGGACGTCTTATTTGACGTCAGATGACTTCTGATTTGACGGACCAACGATTTGAACGACGTTGAATTTGACGTCCAAATCCTTCTGCGCATGCCAAACTGCGGTTGAAACAAAGGTAATATTCTTAACCATATTCATATTCAGAATCCCATTTTTTGGGCTTTTCTCTTGGTTTTTAGTCCTCCTTTAGACGGTTTTTAAACTCATTCTACTCACCAGTCATCAGTATTTTTTCTGGGATTTTTAATCATCACCTTTTTTGCCAAATTTAAAGGTGGCCTTACACGATCGGTTTTTTCTTCGTTCCATACCGTCGGCTAAAACGGACAGAAAATGGTGGGGGGAACTGCCGGTTTTAACTGACGAAAAGTTCACTCTTTTTTCATCGGTTTAAACCGTCGGGTAAAACGGATGGAAAGTGGTGGGAAAACTATCGATTTTGAATCGGCTTCTAAATCTCGTCGAGAAGACTTAGTACCTACATAAACATGGATCCACGGATTGCTATAGCGACGGTGCTTGCGGTAAAAAAATTAAAGTCAAAAAAAAGATCCAAGTGGGCCAAAGATTGGTTATTGAAATTGAATTTACTCAATGATCAGTATTCGATTTGACCCTCCGGGGTCTGGAAGACCCCTCCCCAAAAACCCGACGTCGAGGGTATCGCAATAACTTCTTAAGTTAAAAATTTTAACTTTTCTAACTTTTTCAACTTTTTGTGTGTAATTCACATTTAATGTGAATGACAGAAATGTGAATTTAAAAATGTGGCCTTTAAATGCCTTTAAAGTGAATTTGAGTGAAGAAAAACAAAAAAAAACCGACGGGTTGGAAGGATGTGTACTTAGACGGTCCGTTCGGCCTGTCATCGTTCCAACCCGACGGGTTTATTTTCTGTTCAAGACAGATTTTTTATCCGCCGTTCTACCCGACGGGTTTCGCCCTTAGACGATCGGGTTTTCCGTCAGTTTGACCCGACGGTTTGACCCGTCGGGCCAAAACGGACGGAAAACCCGATCGTGTAAGGCCGGCTTAAGGGGTTTTCTCAGTTTTTTAGCTGGAAAAACACTCTTTTTACTGGATTTTTGGACGTTTTTCTCAGTTTTTAGTCCAAGGCACCTTCTACTAGCAGACTTAGGTCATTTTTCTGGATATTTTAACCAAATTTTAGGGTTTTTTCCAAGTTTTGTTTCTTTTTAGTCTCAAAATTGTGGTGTTTTAGAAAAACTGGGTTTAGGGAAATATTAGCTTTGTTCCAACCGCAGTTTGAAACTGGTTTGAAACTCCTGGAGCATGCGCAGAAGGATTTGGATGTCTAATTTGAAGTCAGATGACTTCAGATTTGGCGAACAATCGATTTGAACGACGTTGAATTTGACGTCCAAATCTTTCTGCGCATGCTCCAGAAGTTTCGAACCAGTTTCAAACTGCGGTTAGAACAAAGCTATTATTATTCATATTCATATTCAGAATCATAAGTTTTAGCTTTATGAATATTTTCAGTGTATTCTTAAATGAATAAGCTCAAGTTTGTTGTATTAAAGGTTTTTATTTTTTAGATACATCATTTGTAAACATAAGAGAAAAGACTGTGGCCCTATAAGAGATTATTTATTTCAAATAAACGAAGAATTAAATAAAATGGGTTCTCATAGTTCGGAGGACGTAACCCACATAGTACCATCATCAATTTTAAAAGAGGACGAAGACTTTTTTGATTATATCGTCAGGTCGAACAACATGTAAGTTTTACCAACCAAAAAGACAAACTATTTGACCCAAATTTTAGCTTAGGCGAACGTCAAACTGTAAACTTGAATAAAATCCGGGCTTTTTGTATTGACTCGAATCAGATAGAAACTCGTCAACCTGAAATGAGAAGGGAATGTCTTAAACTTTGGCAAGTCCCAGATATGATGGTCAACAATAGAAAAACGCCCGAAGAAGTCGCTTCGTCAATTTTACATCGATTTAAAGATATACTTTCGTTTAAATTTGAACGTTTAGTTTCTCACAATTTAGATTCGACATTTAAAGGAATCTATGACTGGCAGTGTTTTGCCCTTTCTTCAACAGAACCTAAATTCTACCTAGGTAAACATTTCTACCTCTTTTTCTTTTTCTTTAATTTTATTTTCTTTCAGGCGTAGGTAGTTGTAATGTTTTTGAATGGAATCCTAAGAAATTAACTTGGGATTTGACTCCTGATAGCAACATCCGACTTAGCCCAGGAACTTTAGTTTATGGAGAAATCATTTATGAAATTCAAGGCGAAGTTAAAAATCAGAAAAAATTCAAGGCTCTTCATGTCATCGATGGCATAAGCATACAGTATGAAGATATTTCATGTCTTCCTTATCATAAAAGGTAAACCTAAAATATTTTGCTTAAAAAGTACCCAAAAGTACCCCCAGACATAAAATGGTGGGGAACTCCTGAAAACCCTGTAAAAACGAGGTTTTTCTTTCAAAAAATGGTGGAAAGCTCCCAAAAATCATGTAAAAATGGGATTTCATTGGCAAAATCCTAGGAGAAATGAAATTTCTTTGCCAAATGTGGAAAATTCCTGAAAATGCTGTATAAATGGATTTCCCTGTAAAAACAACCGAGGAGAACTCATGCAAAGCTGTGAAAATGGGGTTTCCTTGTAAAAACAGCTTAAGAAAAATAGGATTTCTTTGCTAAAAAATCATGAAAAATTCTTGAAAATCCTCCATAAAAATGGGATTTCCTTGTAAAAGCAACTGAGGAAAACTCACTAAAATTTGTGAAAATGATGTTTTCCTCCTCTAAGAAGATAGAAAAAAAAATGAAAAAATGGGATTCCTTTGCCAAGAAATTGTGGAAAAGTCCTGAAAATATTCTGAAATGGGGTTTCCTTGTAGAAACAGTTGAGGGAAACTCGTAAAAATATCCCACTGCTGATGTCAGAGCGTTGATATCCACTTCTGATGCCAGAGTGTTGACATCCCACTGCTGATGTCAGAGCGTTAATATCCCACTTCTGATGTCAGAGCATTGACATCCCACTGCTGATGTCAGAGCGTTAATATCCCACTTCTGATGTCAGAATGCAGGTATCCCACTGCTGATGTCAGAGTGTTGACATCCCACTGCTGATGTCAGAGCGTTAATATCCCACTTCTGATGTCAGAATTCAGGTATCCCACTGCTGATGTCAGAGTGTTGACATCCCACTGCTGGTGTCAGAGCGTTGATATCCCACTTCTGATGTCAGAGCGTTGATATCCCACTTCTGATGCCAGAGAATTGATATCCCACTTCCAGTGTCAGAGTGTAGGTATCCCACTGCTGATGTCAGAGTGTACATTCAGAGCATAGATATTACACTGCTGATTCATAGAGTTGATATCCCACTTCTGATGTCAGAGTGTTGATATCCCACTTCTGATGCTAGAGCGTTGACATCCCACTGCTGATGCCAGAGCATTGATATCCCACTTCCAGTGTCAGAGTGTAGGTATCCCACTTCGATGTCAGATCGTTGATATCCCACTTCTGATGTCTGAGCGTTGATATCCCACTTATGATGTCTGAGCGTTGATATCCCACTTCTGATGCCAGAGCGTTCCCACTGCTGATGTCACAGCGTTGATATCCCAATTCTAATGCCAGAGCGTTTATATCCCACTGCTGATGTCATAGCATTGACATCCCACTGCTGATGTCAGAGCGTTGAAATCCCACTTCTGATGCCAGAGCATTGATATCCCACTTCTGATGCCAGAGCGTTGATATCCCACTGCTGATGTCAGAGCGTTGAAATCCCACTCTGATGCTAGAGCATTGATATCCCACTTCTGATGCCAGAGCGCTTATATCCCACTGCTGATGTCAGAGCATTGATATCCTACTTCTGATGCCAGAGCGCTTATATCCCACTTCTGATGTCAGAGCATTGATATCCCACTGCTGATGTCAGAGCATTGTTGATACCCCTTCTAATGCCAGAGCATTGATATCCCACTAATGTCTAATGTCCTTGCAAAAAACCGAGAAAAACTTCTAAAAATCCTATAAAAATGTGGTTTCCATGTCAAAAAAAATTCCCCAAAACCCGACCGGAGGGTATCACAATAACTTCTTTAAGGAAGTTAAAAAACCGTGGAAACTCATGAAAATCCTGTGTAAATTATGTTATTAAAAGCTTATAAATATTTGATATTTCGTTTATTTACTTTTTTTTTTTTTTTTTTTAAGATTCTCCATGCTTCAATTATATGAAAGTGCCATCAGGAAAAAAACAGAAAGAAGCAACTTTAGATTAAAGTTACCATTTCCCTTAGAACACGGCGAAGAAATATTTAGAAGGTGTTTTTTTAAATCAAAAAACTTCTTTTTTTATTAACAAAATATTTCAGGCTGACATACAGAGAATCCCAGCTTCATCGAATGCAACTTTTGATAGAAGAAGAGGAATATTGGTATGAGCCGAAGGCTGTCTTTTTTATGAATACGACCAAAGGTATTTTTAAATTTGTTGTATTCGTTTTTATTTATTTTATTCTGTAGCACCTTGGATGAAGGCAGTGAGTAAATCGACTCAAAGACATTATTTTTATCATACTCTAACTAAAGAGTCATTATTTGAACACGACTGCCATAATAAAGGTGTCCACGCAAATGTTTAGTAAGTATTTAAAATCAATTTTTAGATTTTTATTTTTTCTCTTTTTCAGTGATAGCCTAAAGAAGTCGATTATGTGGATTTGGGAACCTGGCGTCGGATTAAAACATGACCCGCCATGCGAAGGAGTCGTCCATAAGGACAGTTTTATTCGTCATATTAGAAAATTGACCACATAAATATGTATTTTTTATTTTTTTGTACATTCCTAATTTTCTGGAGAGACTTTTTTTTATTAAAAAAATTTTAAAAAATTCTATTAAAATCTATATTTAAAACCTGACTAGAAGCCAGCAAGTGCAGCAGAAGAAGGATAGTGCGATCGGATGACTTGGCATCTGTAGCGGTCGATGTCTAAAGTTTTGAGTTTATTCTGGAGCTCTTTTTCTAGAATTCCTCTCGACCTGATCAGATTTAAAAGAGCGTCTTCAGCTTCCGCAAGCTGCCCTTTAAGCAAACTCGTTTGCTCTGCCAAATTCTTTACTTCATCAACCAACCTAAAAAGATATTTTGAGTATTTAAGTTAATAGTACAGGAGAACTGAGTTTCTCAGACGGAAGAGTAAGGACATAGTTTGCAAAAACCAAGAAAAACTAGTAAAAATTCTGTTAAATGGAGTTTTCTTGGTCTAAAGTGGGTAGGTGAGGTTCATTCATTGTAAAAATGGAGTTTCTCAGCAGAGTGAGGAAAATTATTAAGGTTAGGAAATAAAGGTTAAAATTGAGGAAAACCAAAGTTTATACCCAAATTGTGATTTATCTCTTGTGTTTTCACATCTTGGGCGTTGTTGAAGGTTGTCAAGTCTTGTCTGTGCTGTCTTCATAGCGCTATCCAATCCTCTGATACCATATTGGAGGTCCAAAATGAGTTTTTCACTTTCAGCATTTCTCCTCACCACCTGCAAAATTTAAGCAGACGACTTCATACAAAAACTTACCACTTCAAGTTCTGCTTCCATGGCTTTTATACAGTTCTGAGTATCAGCTATCCCTCTGGCTAATGCAGCATCAACTCTGTCAGATTGATGCCTTAAATCTTTGATGCAGTCTTGAAGTATGGGCCATCAAGTAATGCCCTAAGCTCGCATGATTGTGCCCGAACAGCTTCAGCGACTGTCAAAAGCTCTTTTGTCGCATTCTCCCATCCTAGAGGTGTCGACTGACTATTTTTTATTTTTTAAAAATATTTTTTTTTTGGTTTACTTGGCAGGAAATCTAGTTGATGCAGGTTTGAATAGAACAGTTTGATTTCCTGTTTTTAAATTTAAGTTGAGGGCTTCTAATTCGTAGGCTTCTTTTTTGTCTGACCAATCACTTTCAGATGTTCTTTCATAGATTTGTTGCGCACCTGCTGCTCTTCTATTTGCTTCAAAGTTCTTTCAATCAATCCTCCGACTTCATAAATCAGTGCACGCTCCTGAAAAATAACTTTTTATTAGGTGAACAGTGAAACTCAGCCCCAGGGTAAATTTGAATTTTGTAGATTTTAGCCGAGTTTCATTAACACCTAGTAGTTCATTTTTTCAAAATTTTGAACATTTTAGGCGTTAAAGTCCATCAAAAGTTGACCTTCTCCGTGAAAGAAGGTTATTGAAGTATAACTATTAAGAAGGTTAATTTTTAAAAGCTTGTAAATCGTAAACCGTTACAGATATTGAAAAAATGCACTAAATAAAATCTGTTGGAAATTCAATTCTCTTTAATTTTTATTCTATTCATTTTTTCTCTAGGACGCACTGTTTTCAAGATAAATTTATTTTTTTTAAATTATTCTCCGAAAATGGTGCATCCTACAAAAAAATATAATTAAGTACAAATTTATAGAAAATTAAATTTCCTACAATTTTTATTTATTAGGTGTACAAAATGAAACTCAGCCACAGGGTAAATTTGAATTTTCTAGATTTTAGCCGAGTTTCATTTTGTACACCTAATATCTTCTTATTTTACTGTATGATGGATACTTTGATTAGCTCTTCTTCTACAGCATCTCTGACTAAATCATGACCATCACGGCAAGCTCGTCTTTCCAAACATTCGCTTGAAATACTTTTGACCAAATCTAAGACACCGCTGGCTTGTCTAGCTTGTTTTCTTTTTGTTCAAGAAGTTTGATTTCTTCGACAAAAGCGTTTATTTCATGTTCAACTTCATTTTTCCATCTTAATATTTCATGCGTCCTTTCACCGAGACGGACGGTGTTGTTGTATTGGTTTTTATCCGCTGTGGCTGATATGCAGGCAAGATTACGCCTGCTGTTGAACTCTGCCCTGAAGACATGTATAAAATGAAGATAGAAAATTTTCTTTTACATATTGACCCTGTGTAGGTCATCTGCGGAGCTGCAGAGGACTTCTTCGTTGTGCTTTCTCCATTCTCCTTCGCTGTATCTAGTTATGGAATAATGATCGACAACTGGGCGAGTCCCAGTCATGCCTGCAGAAGGACTCCAATCGACCTGACCTGTCGCCCAGGGTCCGATCGGTCCCATCGTCTTTCCCTCGACACCGATAACATCGCCAAACTTATCTTTCGCTTGCGGCAAAAAAGATTCATCTTCTCCATAATATTTACACTCTTTCGCCTAAAAAAAAATAAATTTTCATGCCTAAATTCTTCTTACATGTCTCATCGATGGCTTTCGCCCGCAGCTTTTATGACAAGAACTTCTCGTTTCCATTATCTAAACTACAAATTTGAAACAATATGTTTCTTAGAAACTAAGTTTCCTTAGCAACCTTAAAAAAATTAAAATGTACCCTTACGATTGGAATAGGTTATTTTCATCAATATTTTATTCCATATTAATCTTTTTTACAGAGAACGAAATCTAAAAAATTATGAATTCAATGATAGATCATACGCAAAATTAACCGGTGATGAATTTTTTGAAAATCCTCTTTATGAACATTTCAATCTTAAATATAGCGATCCTGGGAAGCTTCTATGGCTCATCAGCACACTTTATGATGGATTTATTTATCTTTGGAAATTAAAATTAATGAATATGCAAGTAAAGCCATGTATTTACAAGCCTTTAAAAATTAACCTTCTTAATGGTTATACTTCAATAACCTTCTTAGTCGGAGAAGGTCAACTTTTGATGGACTTTAACGCCTAAAATGTTTAAAATTTTGAAAAATGAACTACTAGGTGTACAAAATGAAACTCGGCTAAAATCTACAAAATTAAAATTGCTCTGTGGCTCAGTTCCATTTGTACACCTAATAAATAAAACTTGTAGGAAATTTAATTCTCTATAAATTTGCACTTAATTATTTTTTTCTAGGATGCACCATTTTCGGAAAATAATCTTTTTTAAAAATAAATTTATCTTGAAAACAGTGCGTCCTAGAGAAAAATGAATAGAATAAAAATTAAAGAGAATTACATTTCCAACAGATTTTATTTAGCGCGTTTTTTCAATATCTGTAACGGTTTACGATTTACAAGTCTTTAAAAATTATCCTTCTTAATGGTTATACTTCAATAACCTTCTTACACGGAGAAGGTCAACTTTTGATGGACTTTAACGCCTAAAATGTTCAAAATTTTGAAAAAATGAACTACTAGGTGTACAAAATGAAACTCGGCTAAAATCTACAAAATTCAAATTTACCCTGTGGCTGAGTACATTTTGTACACCTAATAAATAAAACTTGTAGGAAATTTAATTCTCTATAAATTTGCACTTAATATTTTTTTCTAGGATGCACCATTTTCGGAAAATAATTTTTTAAAAAATAAATTTATCTTGAAAACAGTGCGTCCTAGAGAAAAATGAATAGAATAAAAATTAAAGAGAATTGAATTTCCAACAGATTTTATTTAGTGCATTTTTTCAATATCTGTAACGGTTTACGATTTACAAGCCTTTAAAAATTAACCTTCTTAATGGTTATACTTCAATAACCTTCTTACACGGAGAAGGTCAACTTTTGATGGACTTTAACGCCTAAAATGTTCAAAATTTTGAAAAAATGAACTGGTGTACAAAATGAAACTCGGCTAAAATCTACAAAATTCAAATTTACCTGTGGCTCAGTTTCATTTTGTACACCTAATAAATAAAACTTGTAGGAAATTTAATTCTCTATAAATTTGCACTTAATTATTTTTTCTAGGATGCACCATTTTCGGAAATTTTTTTTTAAATAAATTTATCTTGAAAACAGTGCGTCCTAGAGAAAAAAATGAATAGAATAAAAATTAAAGAGAATTAAATTTCCAACAGATTTTATTTAGTGCATTTTTTCAATATCTGTAACGGTTTACGATTTACAAGCCTTTAAAAATTAACCTTCTTAATGGTTATACTTCAATAACCTTCTTACACGGAGAAGGTCAACTTTTGATGGACTTTAACGCCTAAAATGTTCAAAATTTTGAAAAAATGAACTACTAGGTGTACAAAATGAAACTCGGCTAAAATCTACAAAATTTACCCTGTGGCTGAGTTTCATTTTGTACACCTAATATTAACTTGATTTTTAGTTGCAAAATGTGACAAATTCTCCGCTGGTTTTATTATTCATAAAATTCATTCGGGAGTGAAATGGTTGTCTGCGTCTTAGGATTGGTCGATCTCGCTCCTGATTTTTCTGTCACGGTAAAAAACTTAAAGAAAAAAAAATTTATTGTTCTTCAGGAGACAGATTTTTGGGAGAGAATAAGAAGAGCGAACTGCCCAGTTTTGATCGGAAACATCGACTATTTCCCTGAAAAGTTAAAATCGAAATAGAAAATTATGTGAAGAACTTTCACAGTCAGGATTTTCAAAATGCAGTCATTTTTCCAATTCGGGTCACTTCGACAGAACATGAATTTATTACTGTCTCGTCAATTGCGGAGAGACGACTAACATTTCTCAAAATTATGGATTGATAAATGAATGCTTTAGGTAAATTAGTTAATTTTCTGCTTATTCTTTCTGAAGATTCTGCGGTGTTCTTGTGGTGACGACATTTGCGTACAATGAAGAAATATGTCATGTCAAAGCATGCAAAGCTGTTGTCGATACATGCATTGCTACTCTGCCCCACATAGGTTAGTATTTCTTTAAATTATTAATAACTTTAAAAAATCTAGATTCTTTAAAATCATTTTGGGAATCCTTAAAAACTGAGATTTCTGAATCATTAAAAACTGAAGACACTATGGTTTATTTTTGTAAGCATATCGACGACTACCATACGACAATACTCGATTTGAAACCGATCCTGAAGAACCTGAACATGTAACCTAAAATTTTTTTTTTTATTAATTTAAATTTTAGGATGCTGATGATATTCCTTACCAATTCGGCTTGGAAGGCAAAATGTTAAAACAATGCAGATTCCTGAATACTTCGAATCCAAAAAACATATTTATCTTGGACAATATTTGAAGAAAGAGACCAAAGTCCATTGAGGTTAATTTAAAATTTTATACAGGGTGGTCCACAAACTAACTTTTTCCACATTTTCATGTGCAGAAATATGATTACATTCCCGTTGATCTACAAAAACGTTTCCAACGCAATCGTAGAAGCTTTCAACAAAGGAACCGATGAATTAAAATTCAATCAATTCGATGAAGATTATGCCAAATGTATCGGGTCAATATGTGGCATATTTTTACATCAGGCATTCAAATTTTTAATCTCAAAAGAAAAACAAGAAGATACACATATGTCAACTGCCAAAACTTAAGAAGGATTCAAGTAAAATTGATAAAAAGAAATATTTTCAATTTTTTTAAGGGAGATCCAACTTTTGATGTTGATGACATTTTAAATTGTAAAGATCCTCATGAATATGAGATGATGGAAGAGTTTTCTTTTTTACCGAGTGAAATGAAAGACCATACAATTTGCTTTTTGGTTTCCATTTACCGTGAACTTGGAATAATCAAAAAATTTGAAATTAATGAATCTAATTTAATTTAGTAATTTATTTATTTGTTATATTTTTAAATTTTATTTTAGTTTTTGGAAACAATTCGTTCTGGATATTCAGGCTTACCATTTCATAATTGGGAGCACGCTTTATGCACTGCTCATTTCGTATTTGTTCTTATTAAAAAGTTTTCTTTGATGAAAAATGGATATGTCGAGTATATTCTAAATATTGATGATTTATAATTTTTTTTAAAGTTCTATGGAAGTTCTGGCTTTTTTAACAGCCGCTGTTTCTCATGATATCGACTTTCGAGGTCCAACGACACCATTTCAGCTATCGACAGGGTCACTTTGGGAAGTTTGTATGGTACACCTGGAAAAATTAAGCAGGTAATTGAAAAGAAATGTATTCAATTTAAATTTCAGCATCATTCAATTTCGCTCACATTGCAAATTTTATGTCGCCCAAAGTGTAATTTAGCTCAAAATATGTCGAGCGAACAGTTCAAAGTTTTTGTGTATTTATTAGAAGAATATGTTCTTGGTAATTTAATTATTGAAAGAAAAAATATTTTTTTAGCTCTCGATTTGACGACGTTTGTTCGAAAATGGACGATTTGAACAATATTGTTGAGTTTGAAATGTTCGATAAAGGAAATCCAGAACATAAAAAAGCGCTGAATATTTTGATTATGACTACAGCACATTTGAGTGAATATATCAAGGGGAAAGAATATGTTGATGCTTTTACGGTAAAATTTAAAACACCCAAAGTTAAAATTTGCTGTATATTCAATTTTGCAGAAGCGACAAGTCGAGGAGTTTTTCAGGCCTGAAAAATCAGGTTTACAAAAAGGCGTTTACGACATGTCCGATCTAAGTTTAACGCCGATCAAAATGGTCGCCCTGCAGGTTCAGTTTATGAATGCAATTGTCCTACCAGCTTTACGTAACTTTAAAAGAAATTTTGTTTAACATTTATTTAGTTTGTTGCATACTTTGTTCCCGACAACATATTATTGCTTGGAACAAATCAAAAGATGCTGCGATGGCTGGACATGGAGTCCGAGCGTCACATGAAAGCAGGTTCTCGCATGTCTCAGGTTGAATCCATCATCAGCTCCCTTTCTGAAGATGAATCCATCGATCAAATGTTTTTAAAATAAACATATGTTCTAAATTTTTTATTTGTTTAAAATGTATTTTTATCCTCAAGACAAGTTTGGTGATTCTTTATAACTTATATAATTAAAAATTTTAGAAGCGGCGAAAAGTACAGCCGGAAGAAGTCAAAACGCAATTTGATCATTTGATTCTTCACAATACGATTCCTTCTAACCTCTTAAAGCTCTTAAGTAACCTAAATCAAAGGACATCGTCTTATATTTTATCTTCAATCAACAAATATGTAATTATACATAAGTACTATTTAAATTTAATAAAAGTTGACAAAAGAAACTTCAGGAGAAAGTTCGTTTGTTTTGTCGAATAGTCTTCTGGTGAAAGAAGCAGGAATATCGGTGATTGGAGAAACAGTTTTATCGCCAGAAATCAGACTTTCTGTAGGTTTTAACTGATAATTTATTTTAATTTAAAAAAGCTTAATGAACCCTTAATTGGGACGTTGAAAAATGCGAAAGAAAGTCTGGTCATCGATGGGAAATGTCTTCCGAACAACTGGTCAATGATATCAACACAGATTTATTTAATCACAAACATACAGGAGCTCTCCGTGAAGTTTTGTTTATTCCTATTATTTTCCGGGTGAAAAAGAACCTGTTTTTTGGGTCGGACTAGCAAACTCGACGCAGACGGTCGAAGCCGCCCAAAAAGAGAAGCTATCGTCTCCGAATGCTTTCGGTAAATTTTATTTAAGATTTTCAAGTTAAGCAGATATTGTTTGGCTGTTGTAAAAAATACTTTAAAATATGAAGAAATGCGAGATTATCATAAACGACTAAGCTGATAATAGCCACAATTTGGGAATGCGCCAACATATTGGAGATATCGACAAACTTAGTGAGACTCTTAAGGAAAAAGCATGTGAACTTTTTGACTGTGAAGCATGCTCTATTTATTTAAAAGAAGACCGAAATTTAGTATCTAGGACTACAGAATATGGCGCTCCTTATGATTTTAAGAATCGTGTAAGTTTGAAGAATATAAATATGATGAATTTTTAGGGGCTTTACAATATAAAGATACCGGTGGGTTTAGGTTATACCGGTAACGTGGCGACAACAGGAGAACTGCAAAATGCGACCAAATATCAGAAAAGCGGTGTCGATTACTGCGATCTTGACAAATATGGGCAGGAGACAAAGAATGTTTTGGCATTTCCAATGCCGTTTAAAGATGAACAAGTTTTCGGCGTTGTTGAACTTGCGAATAAGAATAAAATACATTTTACTAGAATGGATGAGATGTATGCAGCTTTTTCGGACGTTTATGCGCCGCTTTGGTTTATCATTCGCTGAATTTGAGGAAGTCTTCAGCCAACTACGAAAACAAAGAAATGTCAACGCTTTCTTCTAAGACACATGACAGTCTGTCAAATTTTTTTTTTTCTTCCAACATCTTTTGTTAGGTTAAATCGGAAGAAATTCATGACGTGTTTAGACTTGTCGACATCCCAGACATAGAAATATACAAAACTCCAAATTGTTTACCGAGCAGCACAAATGAAGAAAACACAATTTTAGTCATTTTAAATATTTTCAGAATTAATTTTGTCAACCAATTTTTTCAGAATTAAATTTTGTCAACCAATTTGGCATACCAGTGACTAAATTTCTGAGGTCTGCTTATTCATTTATTTTTTTGCTTAATGATTGTTTCCAGGTTTATTTTGAATGTCAAAAAAAGCCATGAACCGCTTCCATATTTTAATTGGTTCCATACTTTTACATGTTTTCAATTTTGCTATGCGTTGATTGCTGGACATGAGTTGATAGCAAAAGAATATTTATTGTATGTTGTCTTTTTGGTTTCTTTTATGTTTTTTAGACCAATAGAAGTTTTTTCTATGCTGTTGGCACCTTGTGCCATCATATGGATTATCGAGGAACAATTTCTTGCTTTCAAATGTGCCCAGGGAGCGTTCTGGAAAGCCTTTATAGCTCTCCAGGGCAAATATCGAGGGTAAGTAAATTTAGCAAAATTTAGATTCCCTGATAGCATCAAGCAGTGGGACAAACTTTCGCCTTTTGAACGAACCGAAATGTACCATTTTGGAAAACGTTTCGGAAGAACAGTACAAACAAATTTTACTTCTGACGGATAAAATGATAATCGGTATGTTCATTTTTGAAGTACCACAAGCTTTTTTTAGCCACCGACATGGCCGATCATGTCAATAGATTTGAAAGTTACGATCAAATGATTCAAAAAGGTACAGTTTTGAAAATGATGAGGATAGAGAACTTCTGTGTCAACTTATAATGGGATGCGTGGAAATGAATGATTATGCAAGACCGTGGAAGCACCTTAGAGAAATTGGGGTAAAGGCAAAATTCTGCACCCAAAAAAGGCGGGACTTTCAAGGTCAAGAACTAACCTTCAACCTTGATAGGTTACAACAGGTTTATTCTTGAATAACCTGAAAAACACCTTGAGAGCACCGGACACCGCAACATTTTTAAAATTAGCCTAAAAATCCTTTCAGCCGAGAATTTTCAATGAGTTTCTGCGACAAAATGAAGAGCCTCATGCAGAAGGAGTCTTCAACTTCCCTGATTTAAACCATAGGCCGAAAATGGCCGAAGCGCAGAGTCTTTCCTTTCAAACACCGTTCAACCAAGCTTTGAGTAATATCCTGTATAAAACCAAAATTCACCATCTTATAGGAAATTGGCCAAAATAATCCCTTCGGCAACCAATTATTGGCGACAATCAAACAAAATGTGGATGCATGGAATACAATTCGGCATAAATTGAAAAAAGAAAAGTCTGATAACTTCATGGATCTTTATTGACTGATGTGGAAGTTGAAGAAGCTGCCAAATCGCAGTCTTCTAAGAACAGCGAGGAAGATTTATCGGAAGAAGACATTTAAATTCTAATTAAAAAAAATTTATTTAATTAATTTACATTTAAAATGGTTCGGTTTTACTAGGGAAAAGATTTGTGCAAGAAGCAAGAGCAGATTCAATGTCAGGATATTCGTAGGTAAAACCAAGTTCTTGTACTCTGGCAGGAAGAACTTTTTGACCCATGGTCATTATTTTAGCTCTTTCTTGGCTGAACATTACATTAAGTACAAATTCAGGGACGCGGAAGAAAGCAGGGCGCTTCATAACTTTGGACATCGCTCGAGTAAATTCGTCATTTGTGATAATCTAAAGATTTTTTAATTAAAAGAAGTTTTGAATAATATATCAACCTGAGGAGCGACGCCGTTGAGGATACCGGAACTTTTTCATTTTCGATGGCATAGACGAACATGTTGCTGATCTTTGACATGGATCCATGGTAGCGGCTGTTTCCCTGATCCGATTGGACCACCGAGTCCGACGAAAAATGGAAGAAACATTTGTTTAATCATGCCACCGTGTCTTCCCAGAACGACGCCTGAACGTATGGCGACATTTCGAACACCCTGATCAGAAGGAATCATGGCAGCTTCTTCCCATTTTAACGCAAGCTCGCTTAAAAATCAAAACTTGAACTAACTGGCGAATTTTCATCATAGCATTTATCATCATCAGGTTTATAAATGCCTAAAAAAAATTGTTTAACAATGAAAGAGGAATATGGATTAACACACCTTTAGAGCTTACCTACACCGGAAATCGTAGCGAAAACCTTGGGTTTTACCTGTGAATCAAGAATAGCTTTTTTTAACGTCAAATTTGTATTGACACGACTGTTCCAAACATTTTGCTTGAACCTGAAAAAAGAGATGAGACATTTTAAAAAATTTCGTTTGATGTTACCCTGGGGTCCATCTTTGGGTTGGATCTAATATATTTGTCCAGCGAGATTGACAACTGCAGTGACTCCAGAAGGTAAGCCAGAAGAACTTATATCAACCTAAAAATAATTCAAAAATGTGAAAAAGGGCTGTGAAAAGAGGAAGCTTTGTCAAAGGGAAGGAAGGAAATTATAGCTAACTGGGCGAAATGTTCGAGGGCTCGAAATTGATGCTTCCTAAGTGAGCCCACCACTAAGAAGCCACAATGTTTTGCTGAAGATCTTGCAGCTGTTTAGCCCAGGATATAGAAGCTTTCATGAAATCTTGCAGCAGTCAAATCCAAAGATCTTGCAGCTATTTAGCCAGGAGAGTGAAGCAGTTCTGCCGACATCTTGCAGCTTCAGTTCTTGCAGCTGCTTAGTCAAAGTTCTTGCAGCTGTGTCCAGACCTTGCGCTGTTCAGTCGAAGATCTTACAGGAGTCCAGTCAAAGAACTTACAGTTGTTCAGCCGAAATCTTGTCACTGTCACTGTCAAATCCAAAAATCTTGCAGCTGTTTAGCCCAGGATAGTGAAGGTGTTCAGCTGAATCTTGCAGCTGTCTAACCAAAGATCTTGCAGCTGTTCAATCGAAGATCTTACAGGAGTCCAGTCAAAGAACTTCCAGCTGTTCAGCCGAAGTTCTTGAAGCTGTCAAATCCAAAGATCTTGCAGCTGTTTAGTCCAGGATAGTGAAGCTGTTCTGCCGACATCTTGCAGCTGTTCAGTTCTTGCAGCTGCTTAGTCAAAGTTCTTGCAGCTCTTTAGCCCAGGACCTTGCAGCTGTTCAGCCGAAGTTCTTGCCGACATCTTGCAGCTGTTCAGTTCTTGCAGCTGCTTAGTCAAAGTTCTTGCAGCTCTTTAGCCCAGGACCTTGCAGCTGTTCAGCCGAAGTTCTTGCAGCTGTTCAGTCGAAGATCTTACAGGAGTCCAGTCAAAGAACTTACAGATTGTCTGTTCAGCGAAGATCTTACAGGAGAGTCCAGTCAAAGAACTACAGTTGTTCAGCCGAAGTTCTTGTCACTGTCATTGTCAAATTCAAAGATCTTGCAGCTGTTTAGCCCAGGATATTGAAGGTGATCAGCTGAATCTTGCAGCTGTCTAACCAAAGATCTTGCAGGTTCAGTCGAAGATCTTACAGGAGTCCAGTCAAAGAACTTCCAGCTGTTCAGCCGAAGTTCTTGTAGCTGTCAAATCCAACGATCTTGCAGCTGTTTAGCCCAGGATAGTGAAGGTGCAGCTGAATCTTGCAGCTGTCTAACCAAAGATCTTGCAGCTGTTCAGTCGAAGATCTTACAGGAGTCCTTACAGTTGTTGAGCCGAAGTTCTTGTCGCTGTCAAATCCAAAGATCTTGCAGCGTCTACCCAAATAACTTGCAGCTGCGTAGTCAAAGATCTTGCAGCTGTTTAGCCCAAGACCTTGCTCAAAGGTCTTGCAGCTGTTTAGCCAGGATAGTGAAGCTGTTCAGCCGAAATCTTGTAGCTGTTCAGTTCTTGCAGCTGCTTAGTCAAAGTTCTTGCAGCTGTTCAGTTCTGCAGCTGCTCAGTCAAAGTTCTTGCAGCTGTTTAGCCCAGGACTTTGCAGCTGTTCAGTCGAAGATCTTAAAGGAGTCCATTCCAAGAACTTAAAGCTGTTCAGCCGAACTTCTTGTAGCTGTCAAATCCAAAGATCTTGCAGCTGTACAGCCCAGGATAGTGAAGCTGTTCAGCTGAAATCTTGCAGCTGTACAGTTCTTGCAACTGCTTAGTCAAAGTTCTTGCAGCTGTTTAGCCCAGGACCTTGCAGCTGATCAGCCGAAGTTCTAACAGGAGTCCAGTCAAAGAACTTACAGCTGTTCAGCCATAGTTCTTGTCGCTGTCAAATCCAAAGATCTTGCAGCTGTGTACCCAAATAACTTGCAGCGGTTTAGCCCAGGACCTTGCAGCTGTTCAGCCGAAGTTCTTAGAGCTGTTCAGTCGAAGATCTTACAGGAGACCAGTCAAAGAACTTACAGCTGCTCAGCCGAAGTTCTTGTCGCTGTCAAATCCAAAGATCTTGCAGCTGTCTACTCAAATAACTTGCAGCTGTTTAGCCCAGGATATTGAAGCTGTTCAGCCGAAATCTTGCAGCTGTTCAGTTCTTGCAGCTGCTTAGTCAAAGTTCTAGTAGCTGCTTAGCCCAGGACCTTGCAGCTGTTCAGCCGAAGTTCTTGCAGCTGTTCAGTCGAAGATCTTACAGGAGTCCAGTCAAAGAACTTACAGTTGTTCAGCCGAAGTCTTGTCGCTGACAAATCCAAAGATCTTGCAGCTGTAAACCCAAAGAACTTTCAGCTGTTTAGTCCAGGATATTGAAGCTGCGCGGTCAAAGTTCTTGCAGCAGTTCAGCCACAGATCTTGAAGTTCTTGCAGCAGTCCAGACAAAGAGCTTGCAGCTGCTTAGTCAAAGTTCTTGCAGCTATCCAACCAAAGAACTTGCAGCTACCAGCCATAGATAGCAGCAGTCTAGCCAAAGATCTTGCAGCTGTTTAACCAAAGATCTTGGAGATGTTTGGCCTAAGGTTTCAAGCTGTTTAGCCGAAGATCTTGCAGGTGTTCATCCAAAGTTATTGCAGCTGTTTAGCCGAAGTATTCAAGCTGTTCAGCCCTTGCAGCAGTTTAGCCGAAAATCATGCAGTTGTCCAGCCATTGATCTTGCAGCTGTCCAGGCAAATATCTTGCAGCTGTTCAGCCAAAGATCTTGCATCTGTTTAGCCAAAGATATTGCAGCTGTTTTGCCGAAAAATTTGCAGCTGTCCAGCCAAAGATATTGCAGCTGTCCCGCTCAACTTTGCTGTGTCTCTCATTCTCTACAACATTTTGCCCAAATAACACCCTTTATTCTTTAAGTGCAAAAACTTAGGCTGAACAGCTGCAACATCATTTGGTAGACACCTGCAAGATCTTTGGGTAGACAGCTGCAAGATCTTTGGGTAGAGAGCTGCAAGATCTTTGGGTTGACAGCTGCAATTACTGTGACTAAGCAGCTGCACGAACTTCGGCTGAACAACAGCTGCAAGTTCTTCGGCTGGACTGCTACAAGATCTTTGACTGCACAGCAGCACGAACTTCGGCTAAGCATGTTCTCCTCTTGCATTTTATACGGGAATGCTCGGACAACATAAAATGTAAAATTTCAATTACCCAAGTGACTCTTCTAGGTCCAGGCATTCTCGAAATAACAGTCACATCGTACCCCCGCTTTTTAAACATGTCTCAAAGCCGTTCCGACGAAGCCAGTCCCTCCGCCTAAAAAAAGTCCAATCAACTTAAATCTAAAAATAGAACAAAAGTACCTAGAGGACGTGACCCATTGATGACATAATTTTTCTAAATCCAATGACATTCTTATTTTAAGCCAAGAATGATCCTACGCACGGTTTAGAAATAAAATCCCGGCTTTCAAAAACGAAAAATCCTTTAGGGTCAGCTGTTCAAATAAACACATTCAACCGTTTCCAAAGTTGACGTCATTTTCCCTCAAAAAACATGAAATCTGAGAATAAAAAACCAAATTTTAAGTTAAGTCAAAACCAATTTATTTATAAAATTTTGCCATTTTTGAATTTTAAGTTTTTTTCAAATTTAATAAAAGAGAATTTTAGCTTTTTTACATTATTTTTTGTTTAAACTGATAAGTTCACCAGTTATCCATGTTGAAGGTTTCATGACCTTCAAAAAAAATTATAAACACACTTTTGTAAGAAAATACAAGGAAATAAAGTTTAATGGTGATTTACTAACACTTTAGGTAATTTTTTCTATTATTTAATTAATTTATTAATTATTTTTTTAGCATAAATCATGTATAATATGCGAAATTTTGGTAATATAAACTACGAGACGACTTTTGGTCTTTTGCTCAGCTGAATACTGATGAGCTTAAAGCTCTGTTGAATGATGATTCTAAACTTGATGATTTGATAAAAGATGATAAGCAGTGTAAAGATATTGAGAAAGAGAAGGATGCTGCTTGTCTCTAACAGATCATTGGCGGAGTTCAATCTATCGCAAGAGCCGACGATGATGGTCTTGAGGAGCCAGCTGGTCGAATTGAATGAACAGTGCGAGTCTCTGTATAGAAGTGTCGAGGAAAAACTTAACGGCTCAGGAGCAAAAAGCGGCTCGACATCTCTCGACACGAAGCTCTCTCTTCTACAAATGGCCGCCTCCGAACTTGAAGAAGAAACCGAAAAAGTCGCAGAATCCTTCCTCGACGGAGACTCCGATCTCGACGACTTCCTCGAAAAGTTCATCGCCAGGCGAAGATAATGCACTCCTACAAAGTCAAAGCGGACAAAATGGCCGAAATTATCGCTCAGCAAAATCAAATTTCCAACCAGTCTATTTCATACAATATGCCTCAAAACTGTAACGGCGCCATCAAATATCCATATCCATATTAAACTATACCAATTTTACCATTGCTTCAAATTATGATTTTTATGTAACATTTTGTTATGTTTACTGTATATTCTGCTTTTGTATGCCATATTATGTATATAAATTATTTTAAGTATTATTGGTGTTTATTAACCAGGAATTTCCATACTTTTTAGCAAGTAAACTACGGTTAATCTGCAGTTTTTGATTGAATCCATCACACAAAGCTGGTCAGATGAAATTATTCAATATCTAGGAAGCTTAAGAAACTCGACAATGATGGACGACCCTCAGTCTTACTCCTTAGCGACTAATCAGCAGTTTTTGATTGAATTCATCACACAAAGCTGGCCAGATAAATTATATATATCAAGCAAGCTTAAGAAATTCGACAATGATGGATGACCCTTCCATGTCTTTTAGCGCCTCAGAAATTCGACAATGATGGATGACCCTTCCATGTCTTTAGCGCCTCAGCAGTCATTGTCCTTAGTGACTAATCTGCAGTTTTTAATTGAATCCATCTCACTAAGCTGGTCATATAAATTATTTAATATCAAGCAAGCTTAAAAACTCGACAAAGATGGATGACCCTTCCATGTCTTTTAGCGCCTCAGCAGTCTTTCTCCTTAGTGACTAATCTGCAGTTTTTGATTGAATCCATCACACAAAGCTGGTCAGATAAATTATTTAATAGCAGCTCAAGCAGTCTTTCTCCTTAGCGACTAATCAGCAGTTTTGATTGAATCCATCACACAAAGCTGGTCAGATAAATTATTTAATATCAAGCAAGCATAAGAAATTCAACAATGATGGATGACCTTCAATGTCCTTTAGCGCCTCAGCAGTCTTACTCCTTAGCAACTATTCTTCAGTTTTTGATTGAATCCATCACACAAAGCTGGTCAGATAAATTATTTAATATTAAGCAGCTCAAGCAGTCTTTCTCCTTAGTGACTAAATCAGCAGTTTTTTTTATTGAATCCACCCTTCCATGTCCTTTAGCGCCTCAGCAGTCTTTCTCCTTAGCGACTAATCAGCAGTTTTTGATTGAATTCATCACACAAAGCTGGTCAGATAAATTATATAATATCAAGCAAGCTTAAGAAATTCGACAATGATGGATGACCCTTCCATGTCTTTTAGCGCCTCAGCAGTCTTTCTCCTTAGCGACTATTCTTCAGTTTTTGATTGAATCCATCACACAAAGCTGGTCAGATAAATTATTTAATATTAAGCAGCTCAAGCAGTCTTTCTCCTTAGTGACTAAATCAGCAGTTTTTTTTATTGAATCCACCCTTCCATGTCCTTTAGCGCCTCAGCAGTCTTTCTCCTTAGTGACTAATCAGCAGTTTTTGATTGAATTCATCACACAAAGCTGGTCAGATAAATTATAATATCAAGCAAGCTTAAGAAATTCGACAATGATGGATGACCCTTCCATGTCTTTTAGCGCCTCAGCAGTCATTGTCCTTAGTGACTAATCTGCAGTTTTTAATTGAATCCATCTCACTAAGCTGGTCATAAATTATTTAATAGCAGCTCAAGCAGTCTTTCTCCTTAGCGACTAATCAGCAGTTTTTGATTGAATCCATCACACAAAGCTGGTCAGATAAATTATTTAATATCAAGCAAGCATAAGAAATTCAACAATGATGGATGACCCTTCAATGTCCTTTAGCGCCTCAGCAGTCTTACTCCTTAGCGACTATCTTCAGTTTTTGATTGAATCCATCACACAAAGCTGGTCAGATAAATTATTTAATATTAAGCAGCTCAAGCAGTCTTTCTCCTTAGTGACTAAATCAGCAGTTTTTTTATTGAATCCACCCTTCCATGTCCTTTAGCGCCTCAGCAGTTTCTCCTTAGCGACTAATCAGCAGTTTTTGATTGAATTCATCACAAAGCTGGTCAGATAAATTATATAATATCAAGCAAGCTTAAGAAATTCGACAATGATGGATGACCCTTCCATGTCTTTTAGCGCCTCAGCAGTCTTTCTCCTTAGTGACTAATCTGCAGTTTTTTGATTGAATCCATCACACAAAGCTGGTCAGATAATTATTTAATAGCAGCTCAAGCAGTCTTTCTCCTTAGCGACTAATCAGCAGTTTTGATTGAATCCATCACACAAAGCTGGTCAGATAAATTATTTAATATCAAGCAAGCTTAAGAAATTCGACAATGATGGATGACCCTTCCATGTCTTTTAGCGCCTCAGCAGTCTTTCTCCTTAGTGACTAATCTGCAGTTTTTGATTGAATCCATCACACAAAGCTGGTCAGATAAATTATTTAATAGCAGCTCAAGCAGTCTTTCTCCTTAGCGACTATCAGCAGTTTTTGATTGAATCCATCACACAAGCTGGTCAGATAAATTATTTAATATCAGCAAGCATAAGAAATTCAACAATGATGGATGACCCTTCAATGTCCTTTAGCGCCTCAGCAGTCTTACTCCTTAGCGACTATTCTTCAGTTTTTGATTGAATCCATCACACAAAGCTGGTCAGATAAATTATTTAATATTAAGCAGCTCAAGCAGTCTTTCTCCTTAGTGACTAAATCAGCAGTTTTTTTTTATTGAATCCACCCTTCCATGTCCTTTAGCGCCTCAGCAGTCTTTCTCCTTGGCGACTAATCAGCAGTTTTTGATTGAATCCATCGCAAAAAGCTGGTCAGATGAAATTATTTAATACCAAGCAAGCTTAAGAAATTCGACAATGATGGATGACCCTTCCATGTCTTTTAGCGCCTCAGCAGTCATTGTCCTTAGTGACTAATCTGCAGTTTTTAATTGAATCCATCTCACTAAGCTGGTCATATAAATTATTTAATATCAAGCAAGCTTAAGAAACTCGACAAAGATGGATGACCCTTCCATGTCTTTTAGCGCCTCAGCAGTCTTTCTCCTTAGTGACTAATCTGCAGTTTTTGATTGAGTCCATCACACAAAGCTGGTCAGAATTATTTAATATCAAGCAAGCTTAAGAAACTCGACAAATGATGGACCCCTCCATGTCTTTTAGCGCCTCAGCAGTCTTTCTCCTTAGTGACTAATCTCCTGTTTTTGATTGAATCCATCACACAAAGCTGGTCAGATAAATTATTTAATATCAAGAAAGCTTAAGAAACTAAATAATGATGGATGTCCCTTCCATGTCTTTTAGCGCCTCAGCAGTCTTTTTCCTTAGCGACTAATCAGCAGTTTTTGATTGAATCCATCACACAAAGCTGGTCGGATAAATTATTTAGGGGAGAGTGGGGCATTGGGATCAGTGGGGAATGGGGATCACCAAGTTTATAAAAAATCCGCGCCCAGAAAGAGAATCATAACAAGTGCTGCGACTTTTTTAGGTGCCGGCAAACTAATTTGTGAAGACGCCTTGTCTCAGGCTCAACCAGGATTAGTATGGCCGCCAAACATTGTTTACCCTCTGTTTTCTTCTAACGTTCTTCACTTTTCAACGCGAGGTGAGTTGACTTCAGTTATTTTTTTTTTTACATTTCCGCAAGACGCCTTGTCTCAGGCTCAACCAGGATTAGTATGGCCGCCAAACATTGTTTACCCTCTGTTTTCTTCTAACGTTCTTCACTTTCAACGCGAGGTGAGTTGACTTCAGTTATTTTTTTTTTTACATTTCCGCCACTGCAGTATTTGTAGCAACTATTTAGCTGTAAAATAGCGCTACCGTTTTAAAAATGTACCAAACTATGGTAATAGCACGCGTTCTTGTAAACACGTCCAAGTGGGGTAATGGGGATCACACGGTAGGGCAATGGGAATCACGAGGTGGGGTACATTTTTATAAACAGTAGCGCTATTTTACAGCTTAATAGTTGCTACAAATACTGCAGGCGGAAATGTAAAAAAAAATAAGTCACTCAAAAATTGTGAAAACATCAATAAGGGAGACGAAAGAGCTAGATTCTTAAAATTGGATAATTTCTCAAGTGAAACGTCAAAAGAAAGTTATTTTGAGAGTGTCCAGAACTGAAATATGCCCCCTCAAAGTTAAGTGATTCCAATTACCCCACCCTCCCCTAATATCAAGCAAGCTTAAGAAACTCGACAATGATGGATGACCTGTTTATGTATTTTAGCACCTCAGCAGTCTTTCTCCTTAGCAACTAATCTGCAGTTTTTGATTGAATCCATCTCACAAAGCTGGTCAAATAAATTATTTAATGTCAAGCAACCTTAAGAAACTCAACAATGATGGTTGACCCTTCCATGTCTTTTAGCGCATCAGCTGTCTTTCTTCTTAGCGACTAATCAGCAGTTTTTGATTGAATCCATCACTCAAAGCTGGTCAGATGAAATTATTTAATATCAAGCAAGCTTAAGAAATTCAACAATGATGGATGACCCTATGTCTTTCTCCTTAGCGACTAATCAGCAGTTTTGATTTAATCCATCACACAAAGCTGGTCAGATAAATTATTTAACATCAAGCAACTCGACAATGATTTGTGACCCTTCCATAGTGAGGAATCAGCTTTAATTTTCAGTAATTGTAAGGTTCTAGAATTTAAATAATTAAACAAAATTATTAATTATAAACAAAATTAGAGTATTTATTACTATAATACAACAATTTGAACTAAACATTACTGAGAAGCGAGTTTGTTGATTTGGCTGAGGACGTCGGTGGCGCTGACGCCTTCAAGGGAGGCAGATTTTTCCTTTCCGAGATCGTATCTCGCCCAAACTTTCGGCCGGACGCCTTCGCATTCGCGGATCAAAATGGGAAACTTGGGATTCGCCTTTTTCAGCGGCACGTAGTGCTTCTCGACGAACTCACGGACGCCTTTGCTAGAATCGGATTTCTGGCAGAGGTGGATCCTCAATTCTTTGAGGTGCTTACCGAAACGGGCGGCTGACATTTCGGCCTTTAGAGTAAAGAATCGAAAAACTTAAAATTAAATTCGTCCTTTTTATCAGACTATTGAAAAATTTGCTACCTCCCCGAAGTGCTACCGTAATGATAAAACCGAAAACTGTTGTGTTATGGCCGAATACTCAAAATATCCCTGCAATTTTTTTAAGGCATACAAGACTTATTTCCGTCTAAAAATACTAAAAAGGCCAGCAGGAGGCAAATTAGGCCTAATAAAGGAGAGATTATACTTGGCACAATTTTTGCTTGGCATCTGAAGATCTTAAGACAAAAGACACTGGGGTCCTTGAACAGCTAAAACGACGCTGGTTCAAGAAGACCCAAAAAATTTGCCAAGTTTAAGCAGCTCATCATTTTTCCTTGGAAGTTCTTTTAGGGCCTGAGAAAATCTTCTTTTTTACGTCTGATCCTTTTTTTTGGCAGATTAGACCTGAGGAAAGAAGAAACTTGGCACAATTTTTCGTTGGCATCTGAAGATCTTAAGACAAAAGACACTGGGAGGTCCTTGAACAGCTAAAACGTCGATGGTTCAAGAAGACCCAGTTCATATATCAGTATATAACAAAAAAAAAAAAAACTTTCCAGCATTTTCCCCCATGAAAATCCTTTCAAGGTGAAGAAAATTTCTTCATTTCGTTAATTAGGCCGGCAGGAGGGAGATTAGACCTGAGGAAGATACTTGGCACATTCTTCCTTGGCATCTGAAGATCTTAAGACAAAAGACACTGGGAGGTCCTTGAACAGCTAAAAACGACGATGGTTCAAGAAGAACCCAAAAGTTTGCATAGCTCAGCTCAGCGTTTTTCCTTGGAAAATTCTTTGAGGGCCTGAGAAAATTTCCTTTTTAACGTCTGATCCTTTTTTTGTGGCAGATTAGATCTGAGAAAAAAAAACTTGGTACAATTTTTCCTTGGCATCTGAAGATCTTAAGACAAAAGACACTGGGAGGTCCTTGAACAGCTAAAACGTCGATGGTTCAAGAAGACCCAGTTCATATATCAGTAAATAACAAAAAAAAAAAAACTTTCCAGCATTTTCCCCCATGAAAATCCTTTCAAGGTGAAGAAATTTCTTCATTTCGTTAATTAGGCCGGCAGGAGGGAGATTAGACCTGAGGAAAGAAGATACTTGGCACAATTCATCCGTGGCAACCGAAGATCTTAAGACAAAAGACACTGGGGGGGGGGGGGGGGGTCCTTGACAACTAAAACGACTATGGCTGAAGAAGACCCAGTTCATATATCAATATTAAAAAAAAAAACTCTCCAGCATTTCCCCCATGAAAATCCTTTCAAGGCAAAGAAAATTTCTTCATTTCGTTAATTAGGCCAGCAGGAGGGAGATTAGACCTGAGGAAAGAAGATACTTGGCACAATTCTTCCTTGGCATCTGAAGATCTTAAGACAAAAGACACTGGGAGGTCCTTGAACAGCTAAACGACGATAGTTCAAGAAAACCCAGTTCATAGATCAATAATTAAAAAAAAAAACTTTCCAGCATTTCTTCCATGAAAATCCTTTCAAGGCGAAGAAAATTTCTTCATTTCCTCAATTAGGCCAGCGGGAGGCAGATTAGACCTGAGGAAAGAAGAAACTTGGCACAATTCTTCCTTGGCATCTGAAGATCTTAAGATAAAAGTCACTGGGAGGTCCCTGAACAGCTAAAACGACGATGTTTCCAAAAGACCCAGAAAATTTTACCAAGTTTAAACTGCCCAGCGTTTTTCCTTGGAAAATTCTTTTAGGGCCAAGTAAATTTCTTCATTTCCTCAAATAGGCCAGCGAGAGGAAGATTAGACCTGAGGAAAGATGAAACTTGGCACAATTCTTCGACATCTGAAGATCTTAAGAACAGCTCAACGCACTATGAAGATTCTAAAGTCCCTCGCCCCAAAAAATTGTAAGTTTAAACTATGACTGCAATTCAGAGAGGGGCAAAAAGTGCTCAAGTAATAAAACTAAAATAAAAGAAAGTCAGACTTTTATTGCAGTAAACAAAATAAAAATATTTTCTTCAATTTATCACAGTTGGTTTCATCAAAAATCCACATCGCCATTAGTAAGGTACGAAATATCGAATTGATCTTCATCAAGAGCAGTTTCAACATCCGAGACTAAATTATTGAATATTTTGTCTTCCTCATTTGAAGTTCTTTCCTCATTTGAAATAACGGTAGCATATTTCTTTAAAATGTTGGAAATATCATGAGGATTGTCGAGGTTGATTACTGACGGTTCAATTTGAGGTTTTCGGGAAACTTCTCGACTTTTTTTCTTTTTCAAATCTAAAATCTTCCTTTTAAGAGGATTATGTTCTTGGACATTTGAAGGCTCTTTTTTAACGTAGGAGTTATTCCAATAAAATATTCTGCGCGATTCTTTCAGGCTTGCATCCAATATTTTCTTCAGGCTTAATTTCTCTCTTTCGACGACTTTCTGAGCGACATCTGCCGGTGGGACGTTTAACGTCCATTGAACGTTTGCTACCGTTATTTCAATCGGTACTAAACTATCAGAAGAAACTGATTGTTCTTCCATTATTTTGCTTCCCAACGAATCAAGAATCGATTCATTCTTCTTTTTCTTTGGACTTGGAAGATTTTGAGTTGAGGGAGATTTTCTTTTAGGAATTCTTTTAGGTGCAGAAGTAATTTTGGTTTAATATCTTCAAATTCGGTATTTTCATTAGGCGATGGGTATCTAAAAAGGTCGACCTCACTACTTATATCCTCTTTCGCAAGGTCAATATTTGCCGAATGTACCAGTGGTACCACTGGTACTTGAGGAACTTGCACTTTTAATTGGGCTTTCTTTGTACTTGGTTTATATTGTTTTATAACTTTATGGGTAAAATTAATTGGAAATTCCTAAAAAAAGATCAAAAGTAAAAATTTGTTGAAATAATAGCTTTGTTCCAACTGCAGTTTGAAACTCCTGAAGTCATCTGATGTCAAGACACCTTCTGCACATGCTCCAGGAGTTTCAAACTGCGGTTGGAACAAAGCTAATATAACTTTACCTCATTTTCCAAAACTGAAGGCTCAAAAGTATCCTTTTTTTTCTTCTTTTTGTTGTCCTGAAATTTCTTTTCCATGATATGAGGGTCGAAAATAATTGTCAAACTGAAAATGAAAGTAAGGCGAAGGATTGGGGATAACTAAGTTGTTTTACCTATTTTTGTGGGTAGTATCAGCTTCAGCTGGTAAATGTTTAGGTTTTTCCTCATTGCAGTTATGTTGCTCTAGGTGATCTTGAAGTTTGGACGGTTCACACCAGTTGGAACAAACTGGACATATTGAATATGAGTCTTTTTCTGGCTTCTGAAAAGATTTAAAAATTTTCTTATGTCAAGTAGTTTTTACATCTCAATTTCCCTTCAGATTTTTGATATTTTTCTGCAAAAGTTTAAATACAACACTTACACGGCAGAATCGATAGTGCCTTTTGAGCTCATCGACATTGTCTGACATAAATTTACAATTGAAAGTCCTGCAAAATATATTTTCGTCCTATTTAAACTAATGGTCCACTGATCAACGAGGGCAAGAGGGATGTTGTTGATTGGCGAATCTTTGCTTGTCCCTGGCGGATGGCAGTCTGAAATGTGCTTCATCATTTTTTCCATCGTCGACGTCTTTCCCTCACAATCGACGCAGCTGAAGCACGATTTATTGTCTTTGTACCACTAAAAATAAATTTGATTAAAATGAAACATAAAAAAACTAAGCATACTTCATAACAGTGTCCATAATGAGTTTCCATTTCGCCGACAGAATCAACTAAGAAATTACAATATGGAGTAAGACATTTAATGTATCCTTTCTGCTCCAACATTACAGTCCATCCATCTTTCGTTATTTTACTCACTCTTTTTAAAACTGGACTATAAGTTATCATATATTCACTAAAATTGAAAAATTAGATTAAAATTGATAGAAAGAGCCATAAAACGTACTCCATGCCATTTTTGTCAGCTTCTTTTGGATGGTATCGGATTATGTGGTTGTTAAGAAAGTTTTCATTGGTCGTTCCTAAATTGCAGATGGAGCACATTCGTAGCTTAGATTCATCCATAGCCTAAAAAAATAATTATTAGCAAAAAGACAAAAAAATAATAATTAATTAATGTACGTAATTAATTAATTAATGCACGAATGCACGGAATTAAGTAATTAATTAATGTACGGAATTGATTAAGTAACTAATTAATGTGCGGAATTGATTAAGTAATTAATTAATGTACGGAATCGATTAAGTAACTAATTAATGTACGGAATTGATTAAGTAACTAATTAATGTACGGAATTGATTAAGTAACTAATTAATGTGCGGAATTGATTAAGTATTAATTAATGTGCGGAATTGATTAAGTAATTAATTTATGTGCGGAATTGATTAAGTAATTAATTAATGTACGGAATTATAGCCGGAATTCATAGCCTAAAAATAATTATTAGAAAAAGAAAAAAAAATTAATTAATGTACGGAATTAATTAATTATTGCACGAATGCACGGAATTAAGTAATTAATTAATGTACGGAATTATAGCCGGAATTCATAGCCTAAAAAATAATTATTAGAAAGAAGACAAAAAAATTCATGTACGGAATCAATTAATGTACGTAATTAATGTACGTAATTGATCAAGTAATTCATTAATGTACGGAATTGATCAAGTAATTAATTAATGTAAAGAATTGATCAAGTAATTAATTAATGTACGGAATTGATTAAGTAACTAATTAATGTGCGGAATTGATTAAGTAATTAATTAATGTGCGGAATTGATTAAGTAATTAATTAATGTACGGAATTATAGCCGGAATTCATAGCCTAAAAAAATAATTATTAGAAATAAGAAAAAAAAATTAATTAATGTACGGAATTATAGCCGGAATTCATAGCCTAAAAAATAATTATTAGAAAAAAGAAAAAAATTAATTAATGTACGGAAATAATTAATTATTGCACGAATACACGGAATTAAGTAATTAATTAATGTGCAGAATTATAGCCAGAATTCATAGCCTAAAAAATAATTATTAGAAAAAAGACAAAAAAAAATTAATTCATGTACGGAATCAATTAATGTACGTAATTGATCAAGTAATTCATTAATGTACGGAATTGGTTAAGTAATTAATTAATGTACAGAATTGATCAAGTAATTAATTAATGTACGGAATTATTAACTAATTAATTAATGTACGGAATTGGTTAAGTAATTAATTAATGTACGGAATTGATCAAGTAATTAATTAATGTACGGAATTGATCAAGTAATTAATTAATGGGAATTGATCAAGTAATTAATTAATGTACGGAATTGATCAAGTAATTAATTAATGTACGGAATTGATCAAGTAATTAATTAATGAACGGAATTGATCAAGTAATTAATTAATGTACGGAGTTGATCAAGTTATTAATTTTGAACGGAATTGATCAAATAATTAATGTACGGAATTGATCAAGTAATTAATTAATGTACGGGTATGATCAAGTAATTAATTAATGTACGGAATTAATTAATTATAGGAATAACCATCGAACAAAACCATTCAACGTCGTGATTTTCGGGCGTTTTCCACTGTTTTCCTTTATGCACAAGAATCACTCACATAGAAAGAGGGGGGGGGGGAGCTACATATGTATTAGATTTTCATAAGTTTTTGGCGGAGAAACCATTTTCACACAATTCTTGAGGATTTTCTCGATTTTTCGGGAATGATGTGTGCGGACGCTGGAACATAAACAAACACTGTCGAGCTGTCGCTGTATGACGAGCGATGATGTGTCGACGATGCGTTAGCGGATGCTGGAACGCAAACTGTCGAGCTGTGACAAGAGTGTCGCAGATGTCGAGAAGTTCGTTCCAAGGTTGAAGTTCCATCAATTCAGCAGGTTGAAGAGGTGCGGAACTGCTGACAAGTTGAGGGAGTTTCACCAGTTCAGTGAGTCGAACTGGTGCAGAACTGTTGATGATGCTGATACTGATGCTTGTTGTGTTTGTGCTGTGTTCCTGTTCGTCATGGTCCACCAATCGTGAAAAAACGCTCTTTTAACTAGATTTTTGGGAGTTTTCCACAGGTTTTTGCTTTGAAATCGATCATCCCACCCTACACTAACTCAAAAACCCCAGAAAATCTTTAAAAAAATCCCTTTTTACCTCAAAGCAGTTTGAATAATGCTGCTGCATTTCGTCATAGTCGAAAGCCATAAACTTGCAGTTCGCAGTCTGACATCTCACGAATCCAAATTTGTCAATAGCCAGAGCCCAAGCAAGCAGGCGTACCTTCGAATATCCTTTTCTTCTCACACAATCAGGATTCGACATATTCAAAAATCAGCATGCAAAAAACGTAAAAATTTCAAATCTTAAGAAAGATAACAGTGCTGTAGTAATCACATGATGATAACCAGGATTACAAAGAAACCTTCATTTTTGTTTACAAAACTTTAAAGATGAATTTATCAGCATGCAAAAAACGTAAAAATTTCAAATCTTAAGAAAGATAACAGTGCTGTAGTAATCACATGATGATAACCAGATACAAAGAAACCTTCATTTTTGTTTACAAAACTTTAAAGATGAATTTACAATTAGAATGTGATAAAAAGCTAGAACTTGCACAAGATCTACTTAATTCGCTAGATAGATTAGATAAGGTGAACGGAGTCGTCAAATTAAAGACAAAAATTAAACAAGATATCGCTTTTCTAAAAAAGGTAACGTTCTATTATTAATTTACGCCAAATAATCGTTTTAATTTTTTTCAGGCCAACAGTACAAATTCGCTGTCAAAAGAAAATATTGTTGGGACGAACCTTAATCATTTTGAAGCTCTTGTTAAAAAGTTGCTTAGCGAAGAGACTTTAGATTCTGTTTAAAATATTTCATTATAAAGACTGTGATCAAGAAAACAAAATAACTGTCGACATAGTTCATGTACGAACACAAATGGACGAAAGTTGTCGCTCGAAATCCAAGGCTTTATCCAGAATTTCCGAGGCGACTGCGAATATCAGAAAAAATCAGTCGCCGATCATGCCAGAGATTTTCTTCTTTGCGCCTCTCAGAATTTAGTCTTTTCAAACCTCCCACTGTATGTTTTTTAATTAATAAATTAAAAATAATTTATTTTAGGTGGAGTTTCATTTTGCTTCAGGGGTCGAACTCGAGCTTGCTCAAGAACTGTCAAATTTAGGAGTTCGTGTAAGCGGAAAAGTGATTGACGATGGAAACCTTGTGAATTCCCTGCAATTTAATAATGAAAGGTATTTTTTTTGTTTATATTTATTTTTTTTTATTTTTTTTTGTTTATTTTTTTTTTTTATTTTTATTGTAGAGAAATTGTTAAATTAAATTTAGATGTGACTGCGATGATAGCGTATATATCGGCCGTTAGCAATGGGAATGCTCATAAAAAAGTAAAAGGAAAAGTTTTAACGAGTTTGGCGGAAATGGAGAAAATCAATCCTGTTAAGCCTGTTTTAGACCAATTGTTTGATGGTAAGTGTAAATTATTGGAACCTCCAGGTAGAAAAGCACTAGTTTGAAGAGCGAAAACGAAAACTTCCTAAAAGAAAGTAAAAATGTAGGAGGGGAAGTATTAAAGAGGGGAAGTATAATGGAGGGGAAGTATAACGGAGAGGAAGTACAATGGAGGGGAGTATAAAAGAGGGAAGTATAACGGAGGGGAAGTATACGGTGGGGAAGTATAACAGTATAGGTAATATTTTTTTTTTCAAAAAATTTTCCAACCTTTTTTTTTTGAAAAATTATCCGGGGTTTCTTTTATCAAATTTTTGCTTTTTTTATTTGAAAAATTTTCTGTTATTTTTTTTTTCGAAAATTTATCGATTTTTCGATTTTTCAGGGGAAGTATTAAAGAGGGAATTATAATGAAGAGGAAGTACAATGGACGGGGAAATTTTTTTAAGTGTCAAGGTAGAAATAATGGGCTCTTTGGCCTAGGGATGTGCCTCTCGTAACAAGTGGAAGTATGAAATTTCTCCCTACTAAAAAAAATAATAATTACAAAGTGACAATTTTTTTTACACCAAAAATTCTTAAAAATTATAAGGAGTAATTGGTGAAAATTTGGTGAAAATCGGACCAACGGTTCGGCCGCAGCGAATTTTTAAAATTTCAAACGTACATATGTCCGCCATTTTTCGAAATTCAAAAACGCTCCGTTAGCTTCTTGTTCACCGACTAAAGAAAATTTGGTGAAAATCTGGTAAAATCGGTTGAAAATTTTGGCCGTAATTGTTCCGGAAAAAAATGCTACAGACGGCCGGCCGGCACCACAGACAAAGTTGAGATTGGTAAAGATCAATATTCGATTTGACCCTCCGGGGTCTGGAAGACCCTTCCCCAAAAACCCGACGTGGAGGGTATCACAATAACTTTTTTTAAGGAAGTTAAAATGAAAGTCTTCGCCCAACCTGACTATACGGAACGGGCGTGAACAGCCCTAATTTTTCCCTACTTTCAAATTTTTTTCAGTCAAACTTACCCCAAGGGGTCCGAAAACTCATTTCCAAATGTCTAGGGTACCTCATCTTTTGAGAAATTTGAAAATTTTTTTCCCAAAATTGAGATTTTTTTAATTTTAAAAAATGATTTCAGGTAAAGAACTATTCGCATGTACCACAGCTTTTTCTATATTTAACTAATATAAATACTATTGGCGGAAATGGCGAAAAAAAGCGAGCTTCAGAATTTTTAAAAAGGATCAAAGTCGTCGATGACGTCCCATGTCGAGATTTGGAGCCGTCCGGACAGATCAAAGAAAGATCGTTGATTATTTTCGGGACGGGGAAAAGTCTAAAAGCCGTCACCGTAACCGCCAACTCGTCTTTCGTCCGATCTGCTGAGAACCAAGTAAAGTTTTTCTAGTTTAAATTTATTTTTAACTTTTTTTTTTTCTAGGGTGTTCATTTTGATGTTTTTATCCACGAGCCGAGAGCGTTGACAGAAAAAAAAGAAATCGACTGAACTTTTTCACCAAGAACTTTGAGTTTCTGAAAAAAAAAGTTAGTTTTTTAAAAAAATCGAACTATCATTTTTAAACCTTTTATAAATTTTTCATGTTTGGGAAATTTAATACAAGCTTCATTTATAATTTCTTCAGATTGTGATTTTTCGCCCATCTTATACAGCGATTCTGCTTTATAAATGGTAGCTTTGAAGTTGTTCTCGTCAAGCCGAAGAGCCCTGGATGCGTCTTCCAAAGCGTCTTTCGGCAAACCTAATTTTAAATTTGTCAAACTTCGATTTGTATATAAAAGTGGACTATCCCTTATACAATTAATAGCCTAAAATGTATAAAAAATTTTTAAATTATTGTCAAATTTTTATTTTTACCTCGTTAAAATAATGCAGTGCTTTTCCGTAGTCTTGATTTCTAAATGCTTTAACACCTTCACTTTTAAAACGATTCGACATTTCTTTCATTTCTCGCCTTTCTTTTGCTCTTCGATTCGCATCCTCTTCCACACTTCTCATAAATGCCTCTGAAAGATTATATTGATATTCGCATGAAAAATTAGAAACTCTGTAAAATCGTAAATAATGAATAAAATCGACAAATATGATTATAATCATATTTTGATCCAAGAGGATTCGCATCCTCCTCCACACTTCTCATAAATGCCTCTGAAAATATGATTATAATCATATTCGCATGAAAAATTAGATAATCTTAAAACGTAAATAATGATTAAAATCGACAAATATGATTATAATCATATTTCTGATCCAAGAGAATTCGCATCCTCCTCCACACTTCTCATAAATGCCTCTGAAAATATGATTACAATCATATTCGCATGAAAAATTAGATAATCTTAATAACGTAAATAATGATTAAAATCGACAAATATGATTATAATCATATTTGTGATCCAGAGGATTCGCATCCTCTTCCACACTTCTCATAAATGCCTCTGAAAATATGATTATAATCATATTCGCATGAAAAATTAGAAAATCTGTAAAATCGTGAATAATGATTAAAATCGACAAATATGATTATAATCATATTTGTGATCCAAGAGGATTCGCATCCTCTTCCACCTTCTCATAAATGCCTCTGAAAATATGATTATAATCATATTTGCATGAAAAATTAGATAATCTGTAAAATCGTAAATAATGATTAAAATCGACAAATATGATTAATCATATTTGTGATCCAAGAGGATTCGCATCCTCTTCCACACTTCTCATAAATGCCTCTGAAAATATGATTATAATCATATTCGCATGAAAAATTAGATAATCTGTAAAATCGTAAATAATGATTAAAATCGACAAATATGATTATAATCATATTTGTGATCCAAGAGGATTCGCATCCTCTTCCACACTTCTCATAAATGCCTCTGAAAGATTATATGATATTCGCATGAAAAATTAGAAACTCTGTAAAATCGTAAATAATGATAAAATCGACAAATATGATTATAATCATATTTTTGATCCAAGAGGATTCGCATCCTCCTCCACACTTCTCATAAATGCCTCTGAAAATATGATTATAATCATATTCGCATGAAAAATTAGATAATCGTTAAAACGTAAATAATGATTAAAATCGACAAATATGATTATAATCATATTTCTGATCCAAGAGAATTCGCATCCTCCTCCACACTTCTCATAAATGCCTCTGAAAATATGATTACAATCATATTCGCATGAAAAATTAGATAATCTTTAATAACGTAAATAATGATTAAAATCGACAAATATGATTATAATCATATTTGTGATCCAGGAGGATTCGCATCCTCTTCCACACTTCTCATAAATGCCTCTGAAAATATGATTATAATCATATTCGCATGAAAAATTAGAAATCTGTAAAATCGTGAATAATGATTAAAATCGACAAATATGATTATAATCATATTTGTGATCCAAGAGGATTCGCATCCTCTTCCACCCTTCTCATAAATGCCTCTGAAAAATGATTATAATCATATTTGCATGAAAAATTAGATAATCTGTAAAATCGTAAATAATGATTAAAATCGACAAATATGATTAATCATATTTGTGATCCAAGAGGATTCGCATCCTCTTCCACACTTCTCATAAATGCCTCTGAAAATATGATTATAATCATATTCGCATGAAAAATTAGATAATCTGTAAAATCGTAAATAATGATTAAAATCGACAAATATGATTATAATCATATTTGTGATCCAAGAGGATTCGCATCCTCTTCCACACTTCTCATAAATGCCTCTGAAAATATGATCATAATCATATTAGCACGAAAAATTAGATAATCTGTAAAATCGTAAATAATGATTGAAATCGACAAATACGATTATAATCATATTTGTGATTCAAGAGGATTCGCATCCTCCTCCACACTTCTCATAAATGCCTCTTAAAATATGATTATAATCATATTTTGTGATCCAAGAGGATTCGCATCCTCCTCCACACTTTTCATAAATGACTCTGAAAATATAATTATAATCATATTCGCATGAAAAATGAGATAATCTGTAAAATCGTAAATAATGATTGAAATCGACAAATACGATTATAATCATATTTGTGATTCAAGAGGATTCGTATCCTCCTCCACACTTCTCATAAATGCCTCTGAAAGTATGATTATAATCATATTTGTGATCCAAGAGGATTGCATCCTCTTCCACACTTCTCATAAATGCCTATAAAAATATGATTATAATCATATTCGCATGAAAAATTAGATAATCTATAAAATCGTAAATAATGATTAAAATCGACAATATGATATAATCATATTTGTGATCAAAGAGGATTCGCATCCTCTTCCACACTTCTCATAACCGCCTCTGAAAATATGATTATAATCATATTCATATGAAAAATTAGATAATCTGTAAAATCGTAAATAATGATTAAAATCGACAAATATGATTATAATCATATTTGTGATCCAAGAGGATTCGCATCCTCTTCCACACTTCTCATAAATGCCTCTGAAAATATGATCATAATCATATTAGCACGAAAAATTAGATAATCTGTAAAATCGTAAATAATGATTGAAATCGACAAATATATAATCATATTTGTGATTCAAGAGGATTCGCATCCTCCTCCACACTTCTCATAAATGCCTCTTAAAATATGATTATAATCATATTTGTGATCCAAGAGGATTCGCATCCTCCTCCACACTTTTCATAAATGACTCTGAAAATATAATTATAATCATATTCGCATGAAAAATGAGATAATCTGTAAAATCGTAAATAATGATTGAAATCGACAAATACGATTATAATCATATTTGTGATTCAAGAGGATTCGTATCCTCCTCCACACTTCTCATAAATGCCTCTGAAAATATGATTATAATCATATTTGTGATCCAAGAGGATTTGCATCCTCTTCCACACTTCTCATAAATGCCTAAAAATATGATTATAATCATATTCGCATGAAAAATTAGATAATCTATAAAATCGTAAATAATGATTAAAATCGACAAATATGAATATAATCATATTTGTGATCAAAGAGGATTCGCATCCTCTTCCACACTTCTCATAACCGCCTCTGAAAATATGATTATAATCATATTCATATGAAAATTAGATAATCTGTAAAATCGTAAATAATGATTAAAATCGACAAATATGATTATAATCATATTTGTGATCCCAGAGGATTTGCATTCTCTTCCATACTTCTCATAAATGCCTCTGAAAATATGATTATAATCATATTCACATGAAAAATTAGATAATCTGTAAAATCGTAAATAATGATTAAAATCGACAAATATGATCATCATATTTGTGATCCAAGAGGATTCGCATCCTCTTCCACACTTCTCATAACTGCCTCTGAAAATATGATTATAATCATATTGTGATCCAAGAGGATTCGCATTCTCTTCCACACTTCTCATAAATGCGTCTGAAAATATGATTATAATCATATTCGCATGAAAAATTAGGTAATCTGTAAAATCGTAAATAATGATTAAAATCGACAAATATGATTATAATCATATTTGTGATCCAAGAGGATTGGCATCCTCTTCCACACTTCTCATAAATGCCTCTGAAAATATGATTATAATCATATTCATGTGAAATTGAGAAATCTGTAAAATCGTAAATAATGATTAAAATTGACAAATATGATTACAATCATATTGCGGAGGATTCGCATCCTCCTCCACACTTCTCATAAATGCCTCTGAAAATATGATTATAATCATATAATCATTATAATCATATTTGTGATCCTAGAGGATTTGCATCCTCTTCCACACTTCTCATAAATGCCTCTGAAAATATGATTATAATCATATTCATGTGAAATTAGAAAATCTGTAAAATCGTAAATAATGATTAAAATTGACAAATATGATTATAATCATATTTGTGGAGGATTCGCATCCTCCTCCACACTTCTCATAAATGCCTCTGAAAATATGATTATAATCATATTTGTCTATTTTAATCATTATTTACGATTACAGATTATCGAATTTTTCAAGTTAAGAAAAAGAAAAATTACCCTGCGACATGGTTGCTGGATTATCTTCTTTAAGGAAAGCTTTATGATTGATTACTGTTCTGTTTGTTTTTACATATAATTTATCCTCATCTATTTCTTCTTCTTTTTCATCTCCCAAAAGATAATCAGCTTTTTGCATCGCAATCTTCTGCTTCAAGTCATCTTTTGAAGTTAATCCTTTTATTATATCTTCTACAAAGTATTGTTGAATGTATAGATTTTTAAGTCCAAATTACCAACGCGGTTTACTTTTTCCATAAAAACTTCAAAATCTTCATCAACTTTTAGGTTTTTTAGGCCAGAAATGTTTTCTTGGAGTTCCATAGTTAAAGGGGGAAAAATAACTCTCCTTGGCAACACCACATATGAATAAATAAACAACGAATCATTGAATTTTATATTTAGAAAAACTACAAAATTTTAAGTATCCTAAATTCTCTTATCAAAAATTGACTTAATAATTATTAAATACTTATTCAGTCTTAACTATTTAAAAAATTCTTTTTAAAGCAAAAAGCCAAGTACAAAATAAATTAAACCAAACATTAAAAACTAAATTGTTAAATTATTTACACTATAAAAAGTAAGCTTAACTTAAACAAATTTACATTTAAATTTTTTTACAGTCTCTAATTATACACAAAAGTTTTATTGCACAATAAAGCAAAGTTTAAAAAAAAAGCTTTATTTGGAAGAAGTCAGTGCTTAGCGATAAGTAGATTTGAGCCCAAATTTGCTATATTGTGGGGCTCTTGAAAGGTTGGCCTTGTAGGAAAATGTGATGTTTAAAAACTGAGTAATGAAAAGGGTTTATCTTTCGGATGCGACGGTCGGGTCGTCCCAATGGATCTGTTCTAAGCTGTCGTTGACTGCGGATTGTCTGTGCATCTGATGGCGAATTCTGTGCGGACGAGCGACCGGCGTTATGGGATATCGGAGACCGTGGTGATTTACGATATCTGGCTCCGCATATTCTACAGTCGTGATTTCTACCGTCGGGTAAAACTGGATTCCCGCTCTCGCTATAAGCGTCTTGTTCTCAATTGCATCAATTAAAAATACAGGAAGTGGCCTTGAGCTTACTGAAAAAAGTTTTTAAGATACATTTTTTAAATTTAATAAAGTACTTACTGGCTTCTTTTGAGCAGTTCATAGGAGTAAAGTATCTACTTGCTGGCTGTACGTTACTGTCTTCATCCTCAACTTCGACAGCAAGACCGAAATTTTTTCCGCTTTCCCTCCAGGCGTTTACTGCAGATTTGACGTCAAGTTCTTTCCAGTCTTCGATATTATAGGTAAGCATCTGGCTGTCTGCTAACTTCTTTTTAGCTAAAGAAAACAAACGGAATTATGAAAATGTTTCAAGGTAAATTTTATTATTTTTAGATCGTTTTACAGTCATTTTTATGCAAAACTATAGTTATTTTAGAATTGTGGTTTTTAACTATTTTTAGAAAATTTTATATACTATTTCGCAGTTCAGACTTAAAAAATTTTTCTACTATAGGGGCCAAAAAATACCCCATTCTTCAAATTTTGGAGGATTTCCTCATTTTGTTGCCCTAAACTATGATTTTTTCGATTCCTGGGCGTCTTTCTCTGTTTTTTTGGGATAAAAACCTAAAATTAATCACATTTTTGCTCGTTTTTCTCCATCTTTTGGTAAAGAGAAATTGTTTTAAATAAGTTTTTTCGGTCAAGAAATGCCCTTTACACTGAATTTCTCTCGTTTTTGATGGTCTATTGCTAGAGAAACACCCGTCGCGATCGTTTTCTATTGTCCGTAGGCTACAAAAACCTATTTTATTTCATTTATGAGCCTGTTTCCCCGGTTTTTGAGACTAAAAACGCCTTTTTTAACCGATTTTCTAGTGTTTTTCAGCTCTTTTGGTCCTAGCAACACCCTTTTCTCCTTTTATGGCGTTTTCATCGATCTTTCGCCCAAAAGCTCCTCTTTTTACAAGATTTTAAGGTGTTTTTCCAAGTTTTTCGGACGAGAAACACCTTTTTTCTTAGTTTTTCGGACAAGAATCACCTTTTTTGCTAGTTTTTTGGATGAGAAACACCTTTTTTCCTAGTTTTCCGGACGAGAAACACCTTTATTCCTAGTTTTTCGGACGAGAAACACCATTTTCCTAGTATTTAGGACGAGAAACACCTTTTTTCCTAGTTTTTCGGACGAGAAACACCTTTTTTCCTAGTTTTTCGGACGAGAAACACCTTTTTCCCTAGTTTTTCGGACGAGAAACACCTTTTTCCCTAGTTTTACGGACGAGAAACACCTTTTTCCTAGTTTTTTGGACGAGATACACCTTTTTTTAATTTTTTTTTTTTTTTTACGAGAAACACCTTTTTTTCCTAATTTTTCGGACGGGAAACTCCTTTTTTCCTAGTTTAACGGACGAGAAACACCTTTTTTCCTAGTTTTTCGGACGAGAAACACCTTTTTTCCTAGTTTTTCGGACGAGAAACACCTTTTTTCCCGAACTTGGGCGCCCGGTCTCCCACCCACAGACCCACTGCAGGTGTGGGTACTTGGTGGCTTTATGGTCTTTCCAGTTTTTCCCGATTATCTCGAAAACCATTGCTCAAAACGAAAAAAATGTTAAAATAAAAATTGTAGCTGACAAAATTTTCTACAAAAATGTACTTAGGTGTTTGTTACGTAGGACTATTAGTTATGGACCTATGAAGCTTTAAAATAGCACCTAGGATCGATTGTTTAAAAAAATGTATTTTTCTAGAACGAATAATCCGACGGAGTCCATTCTAGGCTCATTTTGAAGATGGAACAACTTTTGGGCCAAATCTGTCTTAATAATGACATTGTAGAATTTTCCCCTTTTTTGGCCTAAAACCGCCTTTTTCAACCGATTTTCTAGTGTTTTTCAGTTCTTTTTGTCCTAGCAACACCCTTTTCTCCTTTTCATGGCGTTTTCATCGATCTTTCGCCCGAAAGCTACACTTTTTACTAGATTTTAAGGCGTTTTGCTAGTTTTTCGGACGAGAAACACCTTTTGTCCCGGACTTGGGCGCCAGGTCTGCCACCCACGGACCCACTAAATTGATATCCTTCTCTTCGGTTTTTCGACGGTGACGCCAGATCTTTCACAGTTTTTCGGGCAAAACTTCCATTTTAACTTAGATTTTTTAGCGTTTTTCCCCTGATCTTCTGGCCTTGAAACGCTAATTTTACGAGGAATTCGGGTGTTTCTCGTGGTATTCAAGATGCTTCATTGATTAAATATCTTCTAAATCGCAGGTGTCCGTATTGAACTTGGTGGCTTTATGATCTTTCCAGTTTTTCCCGATTATCTCGGAAACCATTGCTCAAAACGAAAAAAATGTTAAAATAAAAATTGTTGCTGATAAAATTTTCTATAAAAATGTCCTTGGGTGTTTTTACGTAGGACTATTAGTTATGGACCTATGAAGCTTTAAAATAGCACCCAGGATCGATTGTTTAAAATTTTTTATTTCTCTAGAACGAATAATCCGACGGAGTCCGTTCTAGGCTCATTTTGAAGATGGAAGAACTTTTGGGCCAAATCTGTCTTAATAATGAAATTGTAGAATCTTCCCCTTTTTTGGCCTAAAACCGCCTTTTACAATCGATTTTCTAGCGTTTTCAGCTCATTTTGTCCTAGCAACACCCTTTTCTCCTTTTTCATGGCGTTTTCATCGATCTTTCGCCCAAAAGCTACACTTTTACTAGATTTTTAGGTGTTTTTCCTAGTTTTTCGGACGAGAAACACCTTTGTTCCCGGATTTGGGCGCCCGGTCTCCCACCCACAGACCCACTGCAGGTGTGGGTATTGAACTTGGTGGCTTTATGGTCTTTCCAGTTTTTCCCGATTATCTCGGAAACCATTGCTCAAAACGAAAAAAATGTTTAAATAAAAATTGTAGCTGACAAAATTTTCTACAAAAATGTACTTAGGTGTTTGTAACGTAGGACTATTAGTTATGGACCTATGAAGCTTTAAAATAGCACCCAGGATAGATTGTTCAAAAAAATTTATTTCTCCTGAACGAATAATCCGACGGAGTCCGTTCTAGGCTCATTTTGGGCCAAATCTGTCTTAATAATGGAATTCTAGAATCTTCCCCTTTTTTGTCTTGTAAAACTACTTTGTACACTCACCTTTACTCTTTTTAACAGCTTTCGTGTAATAATAAACGGAAACCCTGATACGTTGGTCGATGGTAGTCCTTGCGGTCGTATAAAACCCGTCAGTCGCCTGGAAAGAGTGTTCAAAATCGCGGTAATAACCTTGCGAATAAATCTTACCAACGTGTTTTTAAATAGACGCAACTTTGCCGTCTGTATGTCTAATTTTAATCCTTGGGCGGGCGTAGGGTACGTGAGATCAAAGTAGAGGTTCATCGCTTGGCTGACATCCCATGCATCGACATCAGTATTTCTTGGAATTTCGCCTAAAAAACGAATTTGGCAGTTAAAAAAAAAGTGAGAAAGACAGTCTTACAGGTGGGGTAGAAGCTTTGACGTTTTTCCGTGTAGACGTTCTCGATCGGCCAAGGGTATCTCGTCTTCACAATCACCTCTTGCATAATCTGCGTCTGCTGTTTCGTCGGCTGAGGAAAAGATGAATTCGACTTTCCATCTCTTCCAGCAAACTTCAAAACTTGCTCTTTTATTATTCGAAGCCTTTGCTCACGATCCCTATCAAAAATTTAAAAATAATTAATTAAGAAATTTTTTCCAAATTATGTCTGTTAAAAGCACTAAGAAAACTTAAGGTAAATTAAGTTGGTAAACATGTTTTTGAAAAATGTTGCCAAAAACAGCCAATTCCTATTCAAAATATTTTATACAGGTTGGTCCAACTGTTTATTGACGCAGATTTAAAAGCTCAAAAAGTAAAAAATGTAAAGCGAAGTTCAGATATTGACGTTTTTTTTAGCAAAGAAGAAGAAAAAAAAGTGGTCTTTTAAGTAGAAAAAAAATTTAAAAAATCAAAACTCCTAGACGGATCCAGATTGTGAAACCATCAATATCTCAACTTTTTATTGAACTCAGGTCTTGAAAAGTAAGAAATATGTGGATATTTGACTTTTTTAAGCATATAAACCGTGGTTTTTGAAAATAAAAGAAGCAAAAAAAAAAAAAAAAAAATCAAAACTCCTGGACGGATCTGGGTCCTAAAAACTCTCAATATCTCAACTTTCTTAAAATCAAATCTGGTTTCAGAAAATTAAAAATGCTAACGGAAGTTGAGATATTGACATTTTTCAATTTTATTGATATTAACATTTTTGATTTTCTGAAACGAGATTTGATTTTAAGAAAGTTGAGATATTGAGAGTTTTTATAAACCAGATCCGTCCCGGAGTTTTGATTTTTTTTCTTTTATTTTCAGAAACCACGGTAGATATTGACATTTTTCATTAGAAAAACTGTGGTTTTTTGGAAAAAAAATCAAAAATCCTAGACGGATCGGGACAAATTTTTTCAGTTTAAGATTCAATAGAAAAACTGTGGTTTTTTGGAAAAAAAAAAAGAAAAAATCAAAAATCCTAGACGGATCCAGATTTTGAAACCATCAATATCTCAACTTTTTGAAGAACTCAGGTCTTGAAAAGTATGAATATGTGAAGGGATATTTGACTTTTTTAAGCTTATAAACCGTGGTTTCTGAAAATAAAAGAAAAAAAAATCAAAACTCCTAGACGGATCCAGATTTTGAAACCATCAATATCTCAACTTTTTGTAGAACACAGGTCTTGAAAAGTAAGAAATATGTGAAGGGATATTTGACTTTTTTAAGCTTATAAACCGTGGTTTTTGAAAATTAAAGAAGAAAAAAAAAATCAAAACTCCTGGACGGATCTGGGTCCTAAATACTCGCAATATCTCAACTTTCTTAAAATCAAATCTGGTTTCAGAAAATCAAAAATACTTACGGAAGTTGAGATATTGACATTTTTCAATAGAAAAACTGTGGTTTTTTGGAAAAAAAAAATCAAAACTCCTAGACGGATCTAGATTATGAAACCGCCAATATCTCAACTTTTTGAAGAACTCAGGTCTTGGAAAGTAAGAACTAAGCTAATAAACCGTGGTTTTTGAAAAAAAAAAGAAGAAAAAAAATCAAAACTCCTGGACGGATCTGGGTCCTAAAAACTCGCAATATCTTAACTTTCTTAAAATCAAATCTGTTTTCAGAAAATCAAAAATACTTACGGAAGTTGAGATATTGACATTTTTCAATAGAAAAACTGTGGTTTTTTAGAAAAAAAAAAAAAATCAAAACTCCTAGACGGATCCAGATTCTGAAACCGTCAATATCTCAACTTTTTGAAGAACTCAGGTCTTGGAAAGTAAGAAATATGTAAAGGGATATTTGACTTTTTTAAGCTTATAAACCGTGGTTTTTGAAAATAAAAGAAGAAAAAAAAATCAAAACTCCTGAACGGATCTGGGTCCTAAAAACTCAATATCTCAACTTTCTTAAAATCAAAAATGCTAACGAAGTTGAGATATTGACATTTTTCATTAGAAAAACTGTGGTTTTTGGAAAAAAAAATCAAAAATCCTAGACGGATCGGGACAAATTTTTCTTAAGATACAATTTAAATTGGCCAAATTGGACCAATCTGTATAGTTTAAATGCGTAAAAAAAAAATTCTGAAATGTCGGATTAGTCAAAAAAACAAAAAAGCGTTTAAGCATTTTAATTACAAGCAGACAGAAAATAAAAAAAATCTTAAGCAAAAGAAGGGGGACTGAAAAATGCTTAAGCGAAGCAGTTGCGCAAGCAGAATATGAAAACTCATTGCTCTCACTATTATCCTTTTTTTCTTCCTTTCGTATCCGTCTGGCATCCTGATGATTTTGTACGTCCCGTCGTATTTATTACCCATTCGTCTGGGCTCTTTTACATTACGCATCCTTTCGCCTTTTTCGATTTAAATAAAAAAACTACCGATTTAAATTTTTTTTTGGTAAATAATAGATTCGAGCCGGCGATTTACGAGAGTTGTTTTTAAGGTTTGTTTTTAAAAAGCGGGGGAGTTCATGCCTGGCGTTTGTCGAGTGCGTACGTTTAGTTTTTCGCTCTGTGTCGTTTGTCATTTTTGATCGGATACAGTGTGTAAAGTACCTTCAAAATTAGTTCATTGGACAGATTGAAAAACGCTCTTGAAGGACAAGTAATTATTTTAAAAAAAGGAATGGTGAAAAAAGACTACGGATAAAAATAAGTATTTCAATTTTTCAAATTAGTTTCAATTTTTCGGCCAGCGGAAGAGATAAAGGTCCCCCACTTAAGAAGTTAGCATAAGAGGGGAAGCCGTGAAGGTCAATCGTGAAGGAAAAAGGTGCCCCTTATCAGTAGACTGTTTAATAACAAAGAACAATAAAGCAAGCATTAAATTTACAAGAAAAAATTAAATTAAAATATTTAAAAAAAAAAAAAAAAAAAAAAAAAAAAAAAAAAAAAAAATATTTAAATAATACATCATGAATGAAGAGACTATGAAAAAACTCCTGGACAACATGAAAATTGAATTAAGGAACGACATAAGAAATGATATTTTTGAAGTAATAAACAAAAAAGTTGAAGGTTTAGAACAAAAAATCAAATCTAATAATGACAAGTTAGCGGAACAAGATGAAAGAATATTATCCCTAGAAAAGCAAAATCGGATAAGAAATATCATTATTTACGGAATTGAGGAGGATGACAATAAAATGTCGTCAAACAATTTAGAAATAAAAGTTATTGACTTCCTGCAAAAACAACTAAATTTGGAAATGAAACCCATACACTTTGATCACGTCAGGCGTATAGGGAAGAAAAAGGAGAATGCTAGTCGGCCAATCTTGCTGGCATTCAGCGCACTTCGTATTAAAAATGAAGTTATGAGATTAAAACACAAGCTCAAAGGAACTAATTTCGCTATAAATGAAGACTTCCCCCCCAAGTGCTTCAAAAAAGAAAGGAACTTATCCCTGAAATGCGAAGACAGCGCGAGGAGGGCAATTTTGCAGTGATAAAGTACGATAAATTGATTGTGAAAGAAAATGCAATCGAAAAAAAGGAAAAAAACACGAAGAAAAGAACAAATGAGGATAGAAGCCCTAAAGTTATTGTTTCGCCGAAAGATAAAAAACGTACAAAAGCATTTCATTTGAAGGAGCCGAAACTAAGAATAGAAACTAACGACTCAGGAATATGACTACGAGATGAAGAACCCGGACGGAAAAACAGGAAAGAACTAACGGATCGGAAAAAGGAACAAACTCGGACATTAACGGACTCACTGCCCAGTAAGACTGGCCGATCAGGGCAGATTAGGCCAACCCCTCCCAAAGATGCACCTAAGAAATCTCAACCAATACCTCCAAATAAACCCAACGCTCTAAAAATCGCAACATTGAATGTCCGCACTTTGAAGGAGGAAAGCAGATTGTTGGAGTTAGAAAACTCCTTAGATAATACAGACATCGACATATTAGGAATTTCAGAAGTAAGACGTGAGGGCGAAATGCTCTTAAGTCGCAAATCGGGGTACCTTTTTGCTTTCTCAGGCATAAAAGGAGGACAAAGAGGAGTAGGATTTTTAATCAAAAGCTCGATAAAAAATAATATAATTGAATTTGAAGGAAAGTCTGAAAGAATCGCAATTCTAAAAGTAAAGCTTAACGAAAGCAAGTTCATTTATATTGTTCAAATTTACGCCCCGACATCCGAATATGAAGAAAAAGCGTACATAGATTTCCTAGAAGAATTAACAACAACGATAAAAAGTATAAAAAGAAATTTCAAAAACCATATTATCATAATAGGAGACTTCAACGCAAAAGTAGGAAAAAAAGAAATAAGAGAAGAATTTGTTATTGGAAATTTTGGATTCAAAAAAAGAAACGCTAGAGGACAAACTTTAATAGATTTCTGCAACGAACATGAGCTCTTCATTATGAATACCTTCTTTAAGAAGAGAAGTGGCAAAAAATGGACTTGGGAATCACCAAACGGCATCGACAGAAATGAAATTGATTATATTATATCGCCAGATCGTAAACTCATAAAAAACGTAGAAGTTCTGACAAACCTTAGTTTTGTTAGTGACCACAGGCCCGTTGTAGCAGAAATAAACGACAAATTCATAAAAACCAGATATTTAAAAAAAATAACAATGTCTTTATTTACTCAAAGGAAGCAATAAAAAAGTTGAGGAAAGCCTAAAAGAAAAAATGGAAAATACAAAGCTAGAAGAAATCAACGACGTTCAAAATATGTACGCTACAATCGAAAAAACTTTAAATGAATCATTCAAGGACGTTCCCAAAAAATCCAATAAAAGTAGCCCATTATCCGAGAAAACGAAAGAGCTTATTAAAAAGAGAGAAGAAATGAAGAAGATACCAAGAAGGACTGTTAAGGAAAAAGTGGAATATAATACAATTTGCAAACTCGTAAGATATAACATCCGCAAAGATATCCAAGATAGAAACAACATGCTAATAGAAGAGGCTTTGGAGCAGAATTCGATTAAAAAAATGAAAAGGCAAATGGCGACATCAACTTCCTGGGCTGTTGCGATGAAAAATAAAGAAGGAAAAGCAGTAAAAACAAGGACAGGAATACTTGAAGTGGCCACTGAATTCTATAGACAGCTTTACGAGGACAAAAATCAAAATAGCCCCATAAAAAGACCCACTCAGATGAAAGAAAATGAAGAAACAATCCCTGAGTTCACAGAAGAAGAGATTGAGAGAACAATTAAAAACTTAAAAAATGAAAAAACCCCTGGTTCAGACTATATCACAACGAAATGTTAAAAACTACCAACGACTTGCTAAAAAGCTGGTGGAAAGAGTTGTTTAATATGATAATTAAAAAAGAAAAACTACCACTTTCGTGGAAACACAGCGAAATTATTTTGTTATTCAAAAAGGAGATAGAAATGAAATAAAAAACTATAGACCGCTTAGCCTAACACAAACGACGAGCAGACTATTCGGAAAATGTATACTGGAAAGAATAAAAGAAAAGCTAGATGAGCACCAACCACCTGAGCAAGCGGGTTTTAGAGCATCATACTCAACAATAGACCACATACATGCCTTAAACCAAGTAATCGAAAAAAGCATGGAATTTAATTTAAAAATTTACTTGGCTTTTGTAGATTTTGAGAAGGCCTTCGACAGCTTAAAGCATGATTACATGTTGCAAGCTTTGTTGGAGCAAAATTTGCCATCAAAATACATCAGGATAATAGAGGAAATGTATACAGGCTGCAAATCTCGAGTAAAAACGGATAGGATAGGACAATTTTTTGATGTCAGAAGGGGGGTAAAGCAAGGGGACCCGCTTTCCCCGACCCTTTTCAATGCCGCCCTAGAAAGGATCTTTCAAAGGCTGAAATGGAATGAAAAAAGAAACATAGGAATTTGGATAACTGACAAAAGGCTTACTCATCTAAATTTCGCAGACGATATTGTTTTATTCGGAACATCAGCAGAAAAGGTCGAAGAAATGCTCTGCTCACTGGAAAAAGAAAGTGGAGAGGCAGGATTAAAGATAAGCCCAAGCAAAACAGTGCTCATGACCAACGGGAAGGAAAAAGAGATAATAATCGGCAACCAAAAAATTCAGTGGGTTAAAGAACTCAAATATCTTGGACAAACCGTGAGCTTCAACGAAAGGACCAGCAAGGAAATTGAAAGAAGGATAAGCAGTGGATGGAAAAAATATTGGAGTATGAAAGAAATTTTCAAGAACAGCAACATAGACAGTAGAAGCAAAGGGAAAGTTTTCGACAAGTGTGTGGCACCCTGCTTGACCTATGCTTCCCAAACATGGCCCTTTACTAAGAGCAACTTAGATAGACTGAAAAAAACTCAAAGGGCCATGGAAAGGAGCATGCTCAATATAAAAAGGAAAGATAAGGAAAAAAATATCGAAATAAGGGAAAAAACAGGAAGCCGCGAAATCACAGAAACTGTCAAAGGATTGAAGTGGAAATGGGCAGGACATATGATAAGACAAGACAATGACAGATGGGCCAAAAAAGTAACTACATGGACACCGCAGTTCGGTAACAGAAAAAGGGGACGACCAAGAAAGCGATGGGACGAGGATATTAAAGATTACACAAAAGGCGTTGATTGGACAAAATTAGCAAGGGAACGGGAAGAATGGAAAAATATGGGAGAGGCCTATGCTCTGGAAAGGGCCTGATCTGATAAAAGAAGGAAGAAGATAGAAGAAAGAAGAAATGTAGTAAGAAGAAATGAAGATAGAAGAAATGTAGTAAGAAGAAATGAAGAAACGAAGAAAGAAGAAATGAAGAAAGAAGAATTGAAGAAAGAAGAAATGAAGAAAGAAGAAAAAAAAAAAAAAAAAAAAAAAAAAAAAAAAAAAAAAAAAAAAAAAAAAAAAAAAAAAAAAAAATTGTAAGAACTGTAAGAAACAGATCAATAAAAGGCTTATTTATTTATTTATTATATTTAAAAAGCGATTTTTGAAGCGGTTTTTTGGGTTAATCAAAAACAAAAGTGATCCATAATTTATAAACGTGCATGCGTACCTTCCACCAAGAATATCCAGCTGTAAATAAAAAAGAAAAAAAAAAAGAAAAATAAATAAAAACAAAGAGAATTTTATTAGTTAAATGTTTTGTTTTTTTCTCCCTACTATAAACGTTTTTGCCAAGTGGTTTCAAGTTAAAATAAAACTGTCTGGGTCGGAGGAGTAAAAAACTGAGGATGAAGATTGTCCGAAAATAGGCCTCGTATGTATCTTTGGCGACCCTCGGTCTCCCGCAAGTCTCAATACTCATTGAGGATTCCGCCGGTAAGGACTTCTTAAGACGTCTGAGGGGTCCCGCCAATGTGTAATTGATTTCGGCCGAAAAAAGCCGTCCAGTCCGCCGCATCCGTTCCCAATTGTCCAGTGCGTTTAAGACCCTTTAAAAAAGGTCGTTCGGACACTTCTCGCAAAAAAGTCCCCCGGTCAATCGTAAACAAAATAAGACCCAAAGTCTTTGAGACTTTTTTTTTTCTCCCTTGCCCTTTTTTTCATCAGAGCTCCTCCAGACTTTTTCTTCTTCTAAAAATAAACTTTACACAATTTTATTTTCTACTATGACGGGCGCTGAGAGGAAAATCTATATGCAGAGTCTAGACTACTCGTATTGATTATGAAATCTAACTGTACCTTTCGTCCCACTAAACGTGTACCTACATCTTTTCCTCTCATTTTAATCCGAGTTTAAACGGGGTTAAAAAAATGCTCGGCAAAAACCGCCTTTAATTCTTCGAAAAATGATAATTTTAAAAAATTTTACTATAAAAACGGAAAAATAAACAATTTTTTGATAAATTTACTACTATACAGGGTGGTCCAGTTAATTTTTCCTCAAAATTTTTGGTAAAATAGCTTCAAAAGCTCAGTACAAACTGAGCATTTTACCTTACAAAAAGTCTTGGAGTTATGATTTTTTTTTTCACTCCCCCCCCCCCCTCCATCAATGAAAGTTACAATTTTTATTTTGAAAAGAAAGAAATATTTTGTATTTTCTTCAATATCGTTCGTTAACGTCTGAAATCAGACAAGGGGTTATGGTACTTTGCTCAGGACCTAGTCTATGCCAGGGGTAGAGAATAGATTTGGAACAGCTGGATGCAATAGATTTGATTCGGATTATAAATTAGACCGGAAGAAAGCAGACAATTTTATCATCTTTTTAGGATTTTTAAAATTGGGGTTTTTATGGCATTTTATATTACGAAAGAAAATAAATAAACCTTTTAGTCCCTACTGCTGTAGGGTAATTTTTTTGAAATATTTGCAATTGTGGGAAATTGAGGAAAAAACACCCCTCCCTAAAATCGTATATTGAGGGTAATACAATAACTTCTTTTTGAGAAAGTTAAAAGGCTTTGTAGGTATAGAAAAATGGAATAAAAATTGAAGTTGATCGAAAAAAAAAATGCGACGGACGGCCGGCACAACAGACAATCAGACCACTAATCAGTTTTCGTGTATGTGGTCTGGAAAGACTTTTTGAAGTGACCGTCACAATAGGGTATTACAATAATTGAGGCGCTCCGGGTACGAAGGGCGAACTCAACAAAACGTAGTTTCTAGATATTCGCATTTCAAAGTTTTATGTTACGGGCGAACTCAACAGAAAAGTCATGCCCTGGAATAGGAAAAGGAGTGGGGGTTGTGGACTAGGATGTGGAGTTCGCCCTTCGTACCCGCTCGGATATCGCAGTTAGAGCTTTGCCGCATATCGGTTTTTACGTATTTTAAAGGGGAAAAAAGGGCAAACTCAATATAAAAATTATATGGGTGTATTCATCAAAAGGTCTAGAATCTGAAAACGAAAAAAAAAATTTGTCCGATGTTGAGTTCGCCCTTCGTTAAAACAGGAAGTTAAAACAGTTTTTGAGGGAGAGATTTGATATAAAATTTAACGAAGATTTCAAATTTGATCTTAGAAATCAAAAATGTCAAGAAAACTTCAGATTTTTGGAAAAATACAAGGTTTAAAAAAAAAAAAATCATAACTCCTAGACACCTGGATTTAAAATGGACTGTTAACTGGAAACGTTTTTTTTCTTTCATGAAAACCCACAAAAACCTAGAAAAGGGAGAGAAAAAAAAACCTGAAGAAAAACCTGTGCCGTCGGGGATGACTCGACTAGACAGCCTGTCTACTATAAACATATCTTATTTACACCCGTCTGCCTCGAAGAAAAAAAAAAGTACTTAAACTTTTTCATTGCTAGACGTTTTTAACGACATAGTTTCACCTACTTTTTTCTTCGAAGTTATATTTTTTTAATTTTTTTTTATGTCTATAGGCTTCATTGACTATTATTTTAAACGTAAAATTTTTATGTCTTAACCGACTGTTACATTTTTTTCTAAGGGCCATTTAAAAAACCGGAAGGTAAACTCTATAAAATTTTTATTTCACCCTTAACGTTTTATAAATCATATATTGTGTATTTTAATTTTAATGGTTGTTTAATATCTTGACTGTTTCCTTCCGTTTTATGTTCTCTCAGAAACTAGTTTTTTCACACGATTAAAAAAAATCAGGTTTTATTAATAACTTTTTTAAATTTTATGTTGGTAAAACTGAGAAAAATGACCTACTGTTCAGGGTACCCCAAAAACAATTTTTAACCCGCCTTCTGACCGCCCGGGGTCAAGAATTTCGTTAAAAATAGAAGAAAAAAACAGAAGTAAACAAAGCCGAATTTAAAGAAAACTTGGCCCTAGTCTGGAGATTCTATGAGAGAGAGAAAAAAAAACTAGGGTAGTATTTCGTGAGATTTTTATACAAACGGCTTATATTTTCGTCTGGGACTCCTCCCCTGGATCGTATAACTCCAGACAAGGAGATTGGGGTTTAAAGTAACAATCGTAGACGCTGAATAGACTTTTTTTTTCTTCCTTTCTCTATTCGCATTTCCCTCTCATCATTAATTTTCTATTTCTTATAATTTAAATTTTAAATAATTTTTTTATGATCAATAATATTTTTTTTATTAGCTTTTAATTTAAAATGACGTTTATTTGCAATATTAATATTTAGAATGGACAACCTTGTAAGATCTTAAGTTATCGAATCCTTGTTTATCTATTAATAGCGATTCCCAAAAAATGTCTGCGATTTTTCCCCCCCGCCTAAATATTTAAAATTTAATGTTAATAATGAAATTTTTATTAAAAATATATATAAAATTAAAAGAGCCCACAAAAACCACCCTCCCCATGAGGTCTTTTTTTTAACCTTAAATCCTGAAATATGTAAAAATGGAGTCATTTTTAAATTTTTGGATTTTTTTGACAGTTTTTAATAGTTTATAAAACGTTATTTGGGCAATTAACCACCATTTTATTTTTAAAAAAAGTTTTTAATCATGATTAAAAACTTTTTATATTCCTTAAAAATTTAAATAATTTTGTTTAAAAAAAGTTTATAAGTACCTTGAATTTCTGTCGATGTAGGAGTTGGTGTCGTTTAAAATTTGGGGTTGATCGCCTTGCATTTCTTCATCCCAAGTCCTTCCGAGGGCTTCGAGAATCTGAAGTTTCTCTTCTGGAAGCTCCCTCAAGGCGTCTAAAAGCTTATCTTGAACCGGCCTGCTCAATGCGAGCCCCGCGAAACCGCCGAAAACGAGTACAAACATAAACCTCATTTTTCTTCAAATTTTAACCTTTTTTTAGGACGTTTTTTGAAACTTCCTGCAAGTCACTTGGTGAAACCCTTGTGAAACATTGGGAGGTGCTAACGGCGCCTTATATACCAACCCCCTTCCCCCTCCAGACACACCACCCCCACCCACTTTGCCAATTGAAAAAAAAAGTAATTAAATTTAATTTTTTCTTATTCTAAAATCAATTTTTTCTTTATAAAATAAACGAAATTGTTATAAATATTAAGAATATTATGAACCCCTGACCAACCCCACGTTTTGACATTTTATCTCTATTTGCCTAATTGTCTCATTTTTATGTACATATTTAATGGCCTTCTAAATCTGAAATTTGTATTATTTGATCAAAACTGGCGAATTTCTATCGACAAACGATTTCCCCAACCAACAGTCCCTAAACAAGAGGATTTCCAGGTCAAAATATTATCGTTTTTATCAATGCTTTCGGTAAAATTTTTATGGAATTTTTTTTTATTTTTCCCAATTTTTAAAAATGATTTTTGGTCTAAAATGACCGAGAAAAGGTGATTTTACTGGTTTTTAGGAAGTTTTAATGGTTTTTCAGGACAAAAAAAAATATTGTTTTTGAGGTTTTTTCATGCTTTTCAATCATTTTAATCTCAGTTTTCTTTTTTTGGTTGAATACGACAAATTGAGGCTTTTCCAACAAGTTTTTGGAATGATTATTGAGGAATTGCTATCTCCTTCATTTTTGCGAATTTCGAAAGCTCTCGTCACTTTTTAAGTTGCTTCATGAGGAAGATCCTGTAAAAATTTGGTGAAAATCGGACGAAACTTGCGGCCGTGAAGTGTTCCGGAAAAATACGGACGGACGGACGGCATTACAGACAATATCATCATCGTTAAAAGGTAGCTTTGTTCCAACCGCAGTTTGAAACTCCTGGAGAATGCGCAGAAGGATTTGTACTTCAAAGACGTCGTTCAAATCGTTTTTCCGTCAAATCTGAAGTCATCTAACGTGCAAATCCTTCTGAGCATGCTCTAGAAGTTTCAAACCAGTTTCAAACTTCAGTTGGAACAAAGCTATTGCTAATCAGTAGTCTAACCTGCAAATCCTGCGCATGCTCCAGAAGTTTCAAACCAGTTTCAAACTACAGTTGGAACAAAGCTACTGCTAATAAGTGTAAGAATGAAAACATCTGTTTTAATTCTTCCTCATACACAAAATATGTTTCGGCTTGTAATATCATAAATTTTGGTTTCTTGTTAAATACATGACACTAAATTATGTTAAAAAGGTCTTTAATTCTTATAAAACCAAAATTTAAAGATCTTTTCATTGTAAGTCGGAACAAAATCTTAAAAAAAAAAAATTCTCTGGAAACAACACGAATTGAAATTGAAATTGAAAATGAAAATTCAAGAATGAAAATCAAAATTCAAGAATCAAAATGAAAATTCAAGAATCAAAATCAAAATTCAAGAATCAAAATCAAAATTCAAGAATCAAAATCAAAATTCAACAAGGAAAATTCCCTGCTCAAGATTTCGAGACAAATCCATTGGTGAGGGATGACTCTTCTGTATCGTCAAGATCGAATTATTATTCATTATTAATTGATATTATTATTACTGTATTGGGCCTAATATGGTCATTTTTATTATATCGTCTTATATGGCTGAAGTATACTATCTTACAAGAAGACTTGCGTGGAGATAGGGATTATTATTATCATTATCATTATTTTATTATATCTACGATCAAGACTGAAGACATCCTATCAACACATTGGAATAGAACAAAGGAAAATTGATGAAACTTAATGAAAAAATATGTTATGATTTATTTAAGGAAAAATTATTGAAGAAAGAAGAAGAAGTTAAGAAGTTTTTTATTCAATTATTCCTTCGAAATAATTGTCTCCAAAGCGGGGGGATGTAAGAATGAAAACATCTGTTTTAATTCTTCCTCATACACAAAATATGTTTCGGCTTGTAATATCATAAATTTTGGTTTCTTGTTAAATACATGACACTAAATTATGTTAAAAAGGTCTTTAATTCTTATATAAGTTTTCCTCCACGGGTCTGCAAGACCCAAGGACTTTTTTAAATAGTTTTTTTGGGACAAAATACCCACTTTCTAAGCTATTTACTCTCCATATACTCCATTAACACTCGTTTTAGGGGCCCTTTTTTATTCTACAAGGATTATTAGGGGTTTTCCAACGTTTTTAGGAGAAGAAACGCCCATTTTATCGGTCTTTCTACCTAGAAACTGACATTTTATCAAAATTTTCAGGTTTCAACTCCCCATTTTACCGGATTTTTGGGGCGTTTCATTCGCTTTTACTTTTTTTACCTGATTTTAGGAGAAAAAACGCCCATTTTATCGGTCTTCTTACCTAGAAACTGACATTTTATCAAATTTTTCAGGTTTCAACACCCCATTTTACCGGATTTTTGGGGCGTTTCATTCGCTTTTACTTTTTTTACCTGATTTTAGGAGAAAAAACGCCCATTTTATCGGTCTTCTTACCTAGAAACTGACATTTTATCAAATTTTTCAGGTTTCAACTCCCCATTTTACCGGATTTTTGGGGCGTTTCATTCGCTTTTACTTTTTTTACCTGATTTTAGGAGAAAAAACGCCCATTTTATCGGTCTTCTTACCTAGAAACTGACATTTTATCAAATTTTTCAGGTTTCAACACCCCATTTTACCGGATTTTTGGGTCGTTTCATTCGCTTTTACTTTTTTTACCAGATATTGTTTTAAGTTTCAAGCGTTTTCTATTGGCTTTTGACTGAAAAAATGACTTTTAAGAGGTTTTTCTAGCCAAATTGCAAGCGCAGAAAATGCCTTTTGCATTCTCCAAGAGAGGTTATTGTATTACTCTCCATGTCCAATTTTTGGAGTCTTCCCTGTAGAGGAAAATTTATGATTTTTAGCGTACACCGAGGTTGTCTGTGATGGCGGCCATTGTTTCCCGTTTTTTCTGGCAACCCGGCCGCAAATTTCATCATTACAAAAAAAAATCTTCCTTTCGTAGTTATCTAGAAAATATAAAAAATAAATTTTTTAATTTTAAAGATGGCGGAGATCTGTCTGTATAAAGTTTTGCTCAATTGGTCCGATTTCCTCCAAATTTTAACCAAATCGTCGCGTTAGTTCTAACACCGGATAAGTCATTTTTCCTAGGTTTTCAGGAGAGCCAAAATACGGATTAATTCTCATTGGAATCATCACCTGTTGGCTAAATTGTGAACTACGCCTTTTTTGTTGGTAATAGGGTTAAAATACCAACGGAATTCGATTCACCACAAAATTTACCATCAGAAACAATGCTTAACTCAAAATTGATAATAAATGACTTATCCGGTGTTAGAAGTCCGGTGTATAAAGTTTTGCTCAATTGCCACGGCCATACTGCTGGTCAGATTTCCTCCAAAAACCAAATCGTCGCCTTAGTTCTAACACCGGATAAGTCATTTTTCCTAGGTTTTCAAGAGAGCCAGAATACGGATTAATTCTCATTGGAATCATCACCTGTTGGCTAAATTGTGAACTACGCCTTTTTTGTTGGTAATAGGATTAAACTACCAACTGAATTCGATTCTCCACAAAATTTACCATCAGAAACAATGCTCAAAATTGATAATAAATGACTTATCCGGTGTTAGAACTAACGCGACGAAATATTTGAAACTTATATGAGGCGCTCTGAATACGAAGGGCGAACTCGACAAAACGTAGTTTCGAGATATTCGCATTTTAAAGTTTTCTGTTAAGGGCGAACTCGACAGAAAAGTCACTCTCTGGAATTTTCGTGGCAAGATTTTAGAATCATCATAGAATCATCATAGAATCATAGAGAAAAGGGTTTTTTAAAAATCACCAAATCTCGAAAAGAAAAAAAAAAATTAAATAAAAAAGGTTGAGAGTAGAGCTTTGCCGCATATCGGTTTTTACGTATTTTAAAGGGGAAAAAAGGGGAAACTCAATATAAAAATTACATGGGTGTATTCTTCAAAAGGTCTAGAATCTGAAAATGGAAAAAAAAAATTTGTCCGATGTCGAGTTCGCCCTTCGTATTCGGAGCGCCTCATATGAAATATAATTTATTGGAAAAAAAATTACAGACGCAAAAGACCTATTTTGAAATATTTGAAAATCTGACTAATCTAGATAGTTAGATGTTAGTTAACTGGTTAGATTAGATTAGAAGGAAGAATTTTCGTTTGTTTATTATTTCGTTCGATCCCCAGACGAGACCGTTACGTAGGTCCTGGATGATTATTCTGTAAATAAGGTATTTAGGTGGAAACCGCAATAAAACACGTACTCTTCCCTATGTGATTAAGTAAACGACACCCTAATCACATAACGAATAGGATAATGACAGAAACATATTTTAACCAAGTTTATAAACCACCGGCACCATAATAAATTATGCATATCCACACCGGCTTGTTATAAAATTCCTTGAAATTATTTCGCCTGTTTTTTTTCCCTAGCTCCCGGAACGTTGAATCATCTGTGGCTCTTAAGCCGCTTTTTTTTGGATAGTTTATTGAACTCTTTTGTTTTTCATTGTTGATAGATGTTCCTAGAAAAATTGGGAAAGATCCTTAAGGGTCTCTTGTTACATGGGAGCATGCTGAAACAAGTTTTTAAGATCCTTTTTGGAAGAATAGAGCAGGTAAAGCTACCGCAATTGTGCCCATTCATAAGAAGGAAATAAGTCTAGACTCATACAAACTCCGACGTTACCGACCTTTTTTTCTTTTTCTTTTTTCTATCTTAACGGAATAATCGAACGAAATAAAATGTTGAAGAATTTTCTTGAAAATTCGGTAAAAATGGAAGGGGCGGATAGGAAGACCCTCTCCCTAAAACCGTAAATGGAGGGTAATACAATAACATCTATTTGAGAAAGTTGGGAAGGGGGGGGGGGGTTAGGCTTTAGAAAATCTCGTGATGTTGGGTACCATGTGAGAAAAAGAAATTCATCAAAAAGTGAAAAAAAAACCGCTTAAAATCTGATAAAAAAGTTTTTTTTGGCTGAAAAATCGATTAGAGCGGCCAAAAGTTTCGTAAAATATTTTTTCACCCTGCAAAAACGCGAGATTAGCCAGAAATCTGAGGAAAATTGGGATTTCTAACCCTGGAATGTGGGGGGGGGGGGGGGTGCGCGAGAGAAAAACCCGGAAATCAGGAAGGATTTCTCTGCCAAAATACCGAGAAAAGTCAAAAAGAATTTTCCAGCCGAAAAACCGTGGAAAGTGCCCCAAAACAACTAACAATCTGGATGAGTTATTTAGTCTAAAAAGCGAGGAAAACGCACAAAAATTGGGTAAAATGGTGATTTATTTCCAGAAAACTGGGGTTTCTCACTCAAAATGTTGAGGAAAATGTGGTGGAAAAACTCATACAAGAGGTAGTTTTTCGCCCAAGATAGAAACCCGGAAATCAGGAGGGGTTTCTCAACCAAAAAAGGTTTCTGAGAAAAATTCCCAAAAACTTAAAAAACAAGTAAAACAGGCGAAAAATTAGGAAGGCATTGTTCTTTGCCGAAAAAGCAAGGAGAACGCCCAAAAATTGGGTGAAACGGGGATTTATTTCCAGAAAACTAAGGTTTCTTACTCAAAAATTGAGGAATATGTGTAACGTTTTAGAAAAAAACTTGGCTTTTGGGTCTTAGAACGTTTTAACAGGGTTACTAATAAAACACTGTGAACAACTTAACTAGATCTCTTTATTATTGTTATATTCGGAGGGTTTTGAGGGAGGGCTAGATATTTTAAGGGAAATAGCGTACCTTGTCCGATATCTGCGAGGAGAACGACGCACACCAACTGACCACGATTTTTGGGCAGTTCTTGGCTTTGAGCATTGTTCGAGGATCCTCGCCCCTCCACGTCATGGATTTGTCAATGACAATTTATTATGCTCTTAAGGAGCACGTGTGACGTGTGGACTTAGATTTATTATATTTGGAACAAAGGTCTTTACTTGTCCAATTCCACACGCCACAGGGGGTTATGGGATCCTCAGCTCTCAGCCCTGCCACATGTGTGCCATATGTGGTGTTTGACTACAGGAATTTCAAATAAAATTTAACTTACTAAAATTCCCGTAGTCCCACCGTTACATTCTCCCCCCAGATAAAATGGACCGCCGCCCTCGGCGGTAACGCTGAAAGACAAAGAGTAGGTTAGGTCAGGTATAAGCACTTTGACCTTCGGACTATGGAATCAATAACCCTCAAAAACCGCCATAAATTATACAGAGACAATACAAAGTACCAATAAGTATCAATAAACATAAAGAAACTATAATACAACAACCAACGATATAAAAAGTTATGAAAAAAAAAAAATTTTAACACAAAGGTAAACTTAACCTATTAATTCCCATATGATCTACGAATACAACAATTATATCCTACAAATATCATGAATACAAATAAAAATAAAACTACATTGTTTTGGTTAATTCAGACCGTATCTACTATTTATACTACTATGTTGAGGACCTTAGGAACTTGACTGAATAGGGGGAGCTTAAATTCATGGCAGAGACGATGTCGGTGAAGGCTTGAGTAGAAGAAGATGTTGACTTAACTGAAGGCTTCTCAAGACGATAATTTAATGGCTCTGCAAGGGCGGGGCAACCACGACGGTGGTTCTTTTTGCGCGAAGCATCAGGATGAGAACCACCAGGATGACGGATGTGGTTAGGTTGATCCCCAGGTCGCCCACTGAGAACCATGAAGTGGACCAGGCCCCCGTCTCATTCGTTTCTCCGAGAAGTTGATCCAGGTCAGCTGCCATTTCCTGGAAACGCTCAAGGTCCTCGCTTCCAACGTACGACAAATCCTTGGACAGCTGTGGGACGTCTCGAAGATCAACCTTGGATGGTAACGAAACATTCGCAGCAAGTTCCCCTAGCCTGAATTTAAGCTCCACCTTTGAATGGAATGAATTGGGAAGAAGAGATCTAAAACCGTTCTGGAGGACACAATCTGGGGTGGTTTCTACTAACCCCGCATTTTCCAGGATCTGCGTTTTTAAATCTCTCCTACACATGGACGTCATTGACAGAGGCACCTTATTTGGAATGACGAAGACCCAAGCGTTATCTTTAACTAATTTAAAAAATACCGGGTGGGTAATATTAAGAAATTTGGGCTTACAGGAGGGACTTTAAGTACAGAGGAAAAATAAAAATCGACCCAGCCAGAAGAACAAGGGAAGAACCCGCTCCAGATACTTCATCAAGTAGCAGCCCTGTTGATCCTTCAATGATCAACGATCTTTTGCTTAATTACACACCTGAAGAGGGCCAACAAAGTGCTGAACAGGCTGAAAGTTCTGGAGAGACATCAAGAAATGGAAGAGCAAGAAGCTCTGGGTCGACAATGAGCAACTGTACAACCGTCGCTTTGCTCATTGATCAACTAAGGGATGTCAACAGAAGGATTATGCCTTACCTTGACATGTATCATGATATGATGAGGGATGATGCCCCTTTAGACAATCCTGCTGATACTCAGAGGTTGTTTAACAGAGTGTCCGAATTGATGCACTATCTTGCCCATGCGTATCATGCGATGAGTGATGTCATCTGCGACTTTAGCCAACCACCGCCTCGTACTTTAAGATGTCGCCCTGTTCTCATTCAACATTCGGCTGTTTTACAAGCTGGAATCCCTATTCAGCTGAATTTGGAAGGATCTATTGGCAGAAGAAGTGGTGCTACTGAAACCGAAAGTGCATCAGGTTCCACCCCTTCGGCTCAGGCATCTTCCACTCCTCAGCAAGAACGGCCAGCAGGATCTTCTCAAAGCTCTCCTAGAACAGAACCGCCAAGACCAAGTCGGGTGAGTTTCGCTCCTGAACTTGAGGTTGTTGTGGACGTAAATACTGAAATAATCCCCGATGTTGAGGCAATTGGTTCACTTTTTGGAGGTCGTGAAAACAACGCTGGATCTCGAGCTGAACCTGAACTTGCGCAGAATGTCATACAGTCGATCATCGAGAATATTATGGTCCATCATAATATTTATCCAGGGAATTCAAGGAATAGTGAAGGAAGGAATGAGGATAATATATGGAGGAACGATGCTTCAAGCCAAGAATCGAGAAATGATAGCCGCTGGAGATCTGGTTCCGACGATCCGTCTGGATCCCATCAAGTCTGGTCTTCAACTGAAACATGGCCGACGACTTCTACCAACACACGTTCTACGACCAGACCTCATGTCCACATGGCTTCAAGTCTCGGAGGATTAGGAAATAGTGTGCAGGGTTATTTTGATCCGTTCCTACCCTGCAACTCGCACCACATCCGTTCCAACAGACGTCGCAATCAGACCCAACAATCGGAAACCACTGAAGCTGCAAGTGCAGCTTCAGAAACCGAATCTACTGCATCGACCATGTCCAATGCTGAAATTCTGAAGAAACTCCAAGACGTGAGCCTACAGGAATTCATTCAATGATTAACAGATTAATAGAAGGTGAAGGGCAGACGAACAGAGGTCGTAATATGAGGATGTTGGGACTGCAGCGTTTAAATAACGACAATACCATTGTTTTCCACATTCCTAATCGTCGTAATAATTTTCCTCGTTTTACACCGTATTTACGATCGCTTCAAGACACGATGGACAACACCGCTCAGCCGAACCTGTTGACCCATCTAATACGTCTGGTTATCTCAAATATACGTTTGATGGACTTCTGGACGTTGGATGTGACCCAAATTTGGACAAGTTTGCATTCCGGACTTGTCCAGTACGTCAACGAACATCTTTTGCGTGGAGACCCGAACGCTACAGGTGCTAGACGACGCGAAGCTTTTAGAAACGCTGCTGAAAGATTGAACACGCAGCTTCGTCCGGCTTTTCAGGCGTTTCAAGATTGGATCTCAAACATGCTCACTCGTGACGAGTCCAACATTGACGTCATCGCATCCATTAATGAACTCAATAAATTCTATTTCCCACAAATTATCGAACTCATCAACGAATCTGAGTCTCATTTTGTGCGCCAGTTCCCCAAGTATTTGAATGACTACATCCAATCGTTGGCTTCTCTCATCCACAACATGTGCCATCCTCATAATACAACCAGAGATGTCATTGAAACTGCATTTATTGCTCTCGGATCTATGGTGCTGTTTAGTGTGCCGAGAGTCGACTTGGCGATTCATCATCATTTGATAAGAGAATGGAGGTCTTTCGCTTGCACGATTACTGCTAACAATCCGACTGATCAAAGTTTTATCGTGAGGAGGAATACGGGAAGGCCAGAAGAGCAGAATGCAAGCTCGAGTCATTCCTCGCAACCTGTTAATTTGACACCTTTGACTCATCCTACACCACCGGTTGCTGCTCCGCAGCCGCCACCGCCACTTCAGGCTATGGAAATAGAAGATCCTGAAACCGAAGGTGTACCGACTGCTGAACAAATAACCGAACCGTTACCTGATGTCATAATTGGCGCTGAGCAATGGCACAACCACGTCCCTTCAGATTGGGTTCCTATTATCACCCGTGATCGTGAAAGGCAAAGGAGGCAGCCAAGCCAAGGCCCTTTGAGCGACGCTTACTTGAACGGAATGCCAAGCAAACGTCGCAAAATCGTCTCTTCAGCGAAACCACATGGAAATCTTAGTCATGTCATCTCAGACAGCATGACGACCGCAATGGGCGCAGCAGGAGTCTCGCCCATCGAAAGCGTCGCCGAAGACGCAGGCGCCGACTTGGCCCTCCGTTCCGCCTACAAAGAACAGGTCAAAACGACAATCGAAGCCCAACTCAAAAAAAACCCGGACTACAAACCTGAAAAATATCCAAACTCCGCCAAACTCTTCGGCCCGAAAAATTAACAAAAACGGTCATATCGTGCAATTATTGTCCAGTAACCTTTAATCACAATAAAATAGCTTTTCTAGTCTTACGACGCACTATTAAAAATTTGACCGTTTTTCTTTTGTTTATTTTAACTTCAGGGTAGGGAAGTCATTTTAGGTTCCTTTTAATTCAAGCTTTATGTAGCCAGAGCTTGCTTTCTTTTCTTTTTTTAAATTTACAATATCCATGTTGTCTACCCTGTTATTGTATATTGTTCATAATATTGTGCTATAAGTTTTTATAACGATTATTAAGTTTCTTTTCATAAGATTCCCATAAGAAAACTGAAAATTGTATTTAAATAAACTTTTATGTGAATCAAAAAATAATCAAAAAAAAAATAATAATAATAATTATAATAGAACTACCTATCTTATATTCCTTTCTGTACTTAACTTTTAAATTTTTATACTTAATTTTAAATTTCAATACCTATTTTTGATTATGAGATTGCCCGTTGTTTATTTCTTGATTGCCCTCACATGTTGTGCAGAGGCAACAGTGAAAATCACTCCTTTGCATAATATTCCCTATTTTTTTGAGGACATAGGGGATTTAAATTTTATAGGGGGACATTGGGAAATTATCAGTACTCTGGACTTAGACCCATTTGATAGGGAAGTGGTCCTAGCCCACGGATTGATCAATCAAATAGTTAGTTTTTGCCTTGATCAGGACAAAATTGATTGCTCGCTAGTATTAAAATCATTGCAAAGAGACATACAATCCGTGGACATGAAATGGGACCTGATAAGGCAGATTACTCTGACTAGCCTTGATGGACGTCAAAAACGTGGTTTGTTTGATGGGGTTGGTCGGTTGACCAAAACCCTATTCGGCACCTTGAGTGACGAAGACCAAAGCCGTTACGACGAAGTACTTGCAAAATTAAATAAAGATAATCAAAAATTAAAATTCATGTGTCCCGACAACAGTCCAGGATCTTGCACAGTCTAACCCCACCCATCGCAGTGGTCCATTGGGATCGACCTGGTTCGCTGGCAACTAAACCACCTTCTTCTTTCCACGTAAATGTTGGCTAGGCATTTACATAGTGTGGAAAGGTTTGCACGTGCACTTGTGCGTCTGAGAATGGGCAGCTCAGATTTGACGATGTACCCCATCGTCCCCATTGACGGGGGTGGCTCCAAATCCACCCCAATCTGTCGCTCCGCGCCCCCGGCCAAAATTCCTCTGAAACCGTTATGGGGCGGCCCGGGACTTTACAGGCTGCCGGATGCGCCGGTCCATTTCCGGACGCATGCCACGGAACGACTGGGATTCCTGCCCCCACACAATTAACAAAAAGGGGGCAGGTCCTGCCCCTAACAGCAAAAAGGTGACAGGGTGCTTTGGCTGGCTCGTGCCCCCTCTTGGGCACGAGAAACGCCACATTTGCGTCCAGCCTAAGGCCGAGGAAGGGAACAAGGGCAAGGGCTGAAAATCGAAATGTAAGGTAAAAGTTTGTAGCGGTATTTGTGTCATAAATAATAAGGAATGTAGTGGGCCGTAACCTAATCTTTGGAGTTAGGTTTTGGCTTATGCTATTGTACTACTATGGAAAGGAATAGATTCGCGTGCCTGGTCGGGGTTACTCTGTCGTCACAGAGACCCCCTCGACCTGGGCACCTCCTCTAGAAAAATAGCGTTTTAGTCGCCTTATGTGAACTACCTCGTCCACAAGCTTTCCCCTGAGATACATCCTTACGACATAATTTACGGGACCAGTTTGCTTAATGATGGAATACGGTCCCATGTATTTTTCGGCGAATTTGCCGGATGATGAGGGTCGAGGGCTTAGGACTAGGACCAACTCGCCCTCCGTAAAGGAAGTATCTGTATGGTTTTTATCGTACAGAACCTTTTGCTTTTCCTGAGCCCGCCGAATGATATCCGGAACTTCCAACCTCACTTTCTGGAGAATCTCCAGATTCTTTAAGACATCTCCATCGATGTTAGATGGCAGGAGATTAATTTCGGCGGGCATGTTTGGTTCAAAACCATGCATGAGGTAGAAAGGGGAATAAGAAGTGGTTTCCTGGACACTTGCATTGTACGCCATCAACACGGGGTCTATTAACCGGTACCATAGGCCGTCCGCATGATAATGTGACAACGCAGTGATGAGGGTAGAATTAAAACGCTCCGTTAACCCCTGCGTCTGAGGGGAGTAAGCAGTGCTAAAATGTTGTGTGATTCCAAGCTCCCTAATAAATTGTTTAAGAGCCTGGTCAACAAAATGCCCCCCTCGGTCTGACGAGATTATAGACGGAGCGCCAAATCTGTTTATTAGATTAGATACAAATTCCGCTGTTGCCCTTGAATCCGCCCTCCTCGTTGGCTTAGCCACAGCGAACCTGGTGGTCGTGCAAGTCCCGACTATTATGTACTTATAACCGCCTGAAGGACAAGGGATAGTTCGAACTCTTTCAGTCTTAACAAATGCCAAAATAATCCGTCGCAATTCCTGAACTGTAGCTGTGGGAGGAGCGGATAAGTTGAAGGTTTGTATAAGTAGCAAGGCAGAATCTTTCTTTAACTGATGAACCCAGGAAGTCTGCTGAAAATAATCACCGACAGACATCTGCTGTCAACCCAGTTGAAAACCCACTTTAAATACGACAAAAAAAAAAAAAAAAAAAAATACTTATAAAAATATAAAGCTTATAATCTACTTCCCACATATATATTAAGCATAAAAAAAAACCAATAAAGAAATACTTAAGTTAAATTAAATTACCAAAAAAAAATAAATAAATCACAAAAAAAAAACTGGTGACCAGCAAAAAAAATTGCCTAAACTTGTTGCAAAACCTCCGAAAATCCCTTACTTGACCAGAAAAATTGAGGACAAACAATAAAATTATGAAATTACAATACAAATAATAAAATTATGAAATTGAGAAAGAAATACCCAGATTACGCAAGCAATTGTGTAACACTCTAGTAAATGAGAAAGAGAACAAAAAATATGAAAAATATGGAATTTAAAGGAGAAAAAATAAAAACCAGATGAAATGTAAAACAAAAACGGCCAACTAACGTGGGGCGTAAATCGGCGCTACAAAAAGAGCTTGGCTCGCGAAAGGTGAGACGAGCTTCCCTCCCCGATTGAATTGAAGGCGAATGATTTTAATACTTAACGCAATAAAAAAAAATTTCAAAAAAGGGCTTGGCTAGCGAGGTGAGACCGACTTCCCAAAAATTTTTATTTTTGTTCCGGCAATCACGAAAGGCAAAAAAATTGTTTAATTGAGAAACGGCGCCTATCACCACTTGTAACGTTTTAGAAAAAACTTGGCTTTTGGGTCTTAGAACGTTTTAACAGGGTTACTAATAAAACACTGTGAACAACTTAACTAGATCTCTTTATTATTGTTATATTCGGAGGGTTTTGAGGGAGGGCTAGATATTTTAAGGGAAATAGCGTACCTTGTCCGATATCTGCGAGGAGAACGACGCACACCAACTGACCACGATTTTTGGGCAGTTCTTGGCTTTGAGCATTGTTCGAGGATCCTCGCCCCTCCACGTCATGGATTTGTCAATGACAATTTATTATGCTCTTAAGGAGCACGTGTGACGTGTGGACTTAGATTTATTATATTTGGAACAAAGGTCTTTACTTGTCCAATTCCACACGCCACAGGGGGTTATGGGATCCTCAGCTCTCAGCCCTGCCACATGTGTGCCATATGTGGTGTTTGACTACAGGAATTTCAAATAAAATTTAACTTACTAAAATTCCCGTAGTCCCACCGTTACATATGGGGATTTATTTCCAGAACAACTGGGGTTTCTTACTCAAAAATTGAGGGAAATGGGGATTTATTTCTAGAAAAACTGGGGTTTCTTACTCAAAAATTGAGGAAAATGGGGATTTATTTCCAGAAAAACTGGGGTTTCTTACTCAAAAATTGAGGAAAATGGGGATTTATTTCCCGAAAACTGGGGTTTCTCACTCAAAAAGTTGACGAAAATGTGGTGGAAAAACCCATAAAAGAGCTAGTTTTTCGCCCAAGATAAAAACGCAGAAATCAGGAGTTTTTCAACCTAAAAACTGAGAAAATTACCAAAAACTCGCAAAAAACGAGCTAAACAGGCGAAAAATTAGGAAGGGATTGTTTCTTACCCGAAAAAGCAAGGAGAACGCCTAAAAATTGGGTGAAACGGGGATTTATTTCCAAAAAACTGGGGTTTATTACTTAAAAATTGAGGAAAATGGGGATTTATTTCCAGAAAAACTGGGGTTTCTTACTCAAAAATTGAGGAAAATGGGGATTTATTTCCAGAAAAACTGGAGTTTCTTACTCAAAAATTGGGTAAAACGGGGATTTATTTCCAGAAAACTGGGGATTCTCACTCTAAAAGTTGACGAAAATGTGGTGGAAAAACCCACAAAAGAGGTAGTTTTTCGCCCAAGATAGAAGCCCGGAAATCAGGAGGGGTTTCTGAACCAAAAAACTGAGAAAAATTCCCAAAAACTCGCAAAAAACGAGCTAAACAGGCGAAAATAAGGAAGGCAAACAATGCCTTAGCCGAAAAAGCAAGGAGAACGCCCAAAAATTGGGTGAAATAGACGTTTATTTCCAGAAAAACTGGGGTTTCTTGCTCAAAAATTGAGGAAAATGCTGTGGAAAAACCCATAAAAGAGGTAATTTTCGCCCAAGATGGAAACCCGGAAATTAGGAGGGATTTCTCAACCAAAAAGCGGGAAAAATTCCCAAAACTCGCAAAAAACTCGCTAAACGGGCGAAAAATTAGGAAGGGATTGTTTCTTAGCCGAAAAAGCAAGGAGAACGCCCAAAAATTTTGTTGATTCTTTATTTCCAGAAAACTGGGATTTCTCACTCAAAAAGTTGAGGAAAAACTGACAACAAAAGGTAGTTTTTCGCCCATGACAGAAACCCGGAAATCAGGAATTTCTCAACCAAAAAACTGTGAAAAATTCCCAAAAACGAGCTAAACAGGCGAAAAATTAGGAAGGGATTGTTTCTTAGCCGAAAAAGCAAGACGTTTATTTCCAGAAAACTGCGCTAAATCAAAGATTATGGTTTCTTACTCAAAAAATTATGGAAAACGCAAAAAAAATTCAGTCACCTGCCGGTTTTTCGCCCCAAAAAACGGAGAAAAAATCCAAAAAAGAGAAAAAGTGATCAATTTTCTTGAATAATTAATCAGTAACTTAGAAAAAATAGTTGAAGAAAACAGTTTTGCTTTCTACTGGATTTTTTTTCTTTTAACGGCGCCGGAGTTTGACTTCCCGCAACACTTTCAAGTAGTTCGTTGTCGATTTTTTCGCCGTGGCCGAACAATAATTTTTTTTTTTCGCTTCTTATTTTTAGTTTGTTGAATCGATTTTCGAAACAGATTTTGGTGATTGATATGTTTACGCATATGGTGCGTAGGGTATGAATAATAGATTCTCTTTTTGCTCTTTCCGTTTTGTTTTTTTTTTTTTCTCTCTCCTTGTTTTAAAAGGGTCAAGACGGCAATTTTTCATTTGTTTTTGTATCTTAAAAAATTTAGTTTTTGTGTTAGGCGTGAAAATCGGGCGAGGATTTTATTCAAATTGTGTAGCTCGACCGGGTGTATTTTTATGCTGAGGAAACTGCGGATGGGCCTTGAGACCAATTGAATTGGAGATGACCCTTAGCCAGACGGAATTTGAAAGGTGGTTCGAATCCCGGTTTTCAACGTTTATCAACAGGGGGAAGCAAACTCCCTCTCTATTACTACACCTCATATATGACGTCTTAATGTCTCCGTCTGTCTCCTATGTAAATTTCAAACGGATTATCCTCTTTCAGAGCCAAACAAAATAAAACATTTCTTGTTTGACCTTAAAAATAAAACCGGACAAAAATTTAAATTGACGGCGGAAAAAAAAGCTGCAAAGAGCCAAAAGAAAAAAAGTTTCCGCCGTGATCACCTACTTGTTTTGATTATTGCCCTTCTCAGAAAATACCTGACTAACAAAGCGGGAAAAAGCGTTTTGAAATCTGTAAACCCTTAAATCACTTTAGAGTAGCCAAAATTTTATTCATTTTTAATTCCTTTAAGAAGTTATTGCTTTACGCTCACTCGGGTTTTTAGGAAAGGGCCCTGTAGCTCCTGCCGGCCGGCCGTAGCATTTTTCCGGAACTCTTTATGAGCACAATATCACCCGATTTTCTCAAAGAACGTTATTGTATTACCCTCAAAAGAAGTTTTTTTTTTGTTTTTTTTTTCTTTCTAGAAAAAGGTTTTTTTTGGGTCATCTTTATTGATCGTGAGCAGAAAACTCCCAAAAAAAGTTCTTCGGCCTTGCAGAGACGCAGAGACTCCCTAAAACGTTTAAATGCAAGGAAGAAAAAATGAAAGTCTTCGCGCTGCCAGGCTACACGGAACGTGCGTAAACACCCCAAATTTCCCGCTTCTATTATTATTTTTTTTTTTCAAAAATGGTGAAAATTTGGTGAAAATCGAATGAAAATTACGTTTTTGAAATGTTCCGGAAAACTTGAAAAGTACGGACGGCCGGTACTACTGACAACCTACATTAGTCTATTGTCCTCAACGAGGTCTTTAAGACCCTAAAAACTGTTTATGGAGAGTATTACAATAACTTCTCTTTGAGAAAATTTTCACAAATTTTCAAGAAAGGTGAAAACTTGGTGAAAATCGGATGAAAATTGCGTTTTTGAAATTTTCCGGAAAACTGGAAATGTACGGACGGCAGGTACCACAGACAACCTACATTAATCTATTGTCCTCTACGAGGTCTGTAAGACCCTAAAAACTGTTTATGGAGAGTATTACAACAACTTCTCTTTGAGAAAATTTTCACAAATTTCCAAGAAAGGTGAAAATTTGGTGAAAATCGGATGAAAATTGCGTTTTTGAAATGTTCCGGAAAACTGGAAAAGTACGGACGGCCGGTACCACAGACAACTATTGTCCTCTACGAAGTCTGTAAGACCCTAAAAACTGATTATGGAGAGTATTACAATAACTTCTCTTTGAGAAAATTTTCACTTCAAGAAAGGTGAAAACTTGTTGAAAATCGGATGAAAATTGCGGTTTTGAAATTTTCCGGAAAACTGGAAAAGTACGGACGGCCGGTACCACAGACAACTATTGTCCTCTACGAAGTCTGTAAAACCCTAAAAACTGATTATGGAGAGTATTACAATAACTTCTCTTCGAGAAAATTTTTACAAATATTTCAAGAAAGGTGAAAACTTGGTGAAAATCGGATGAAAATTGCGTTTTTGAAATGTTCCGGAAAACTGGAAAAGTACGGACGGCCGGTACCACAGACAACCTACATTAATCTATTGTCCTCTACGAGGTTTGTAAGACCCTAAAAACTGTTTATGGAGAGTATTACAATAACTTCTCTTTGAGAAAATTTTAAAAAAATTTCAAGAAAGGTGAAAATTTGGTGAAAATTGGATGAAAATTGCGTTTTTGAAATGTTCCGGAAGAAACTAGAAAAGTACGGACGGCCGGTACCCCAGACAACTATTGTCCTCTACGAAGTCTGTAAGACCCTAAAAACTGATTATGGAGAGTATTACAATAACTTCTCTTTGAGAAAATTTTAAAAAAATTTCAAGAAAGGTGAAAATTTGGTGAAAATTGGATGAAAATTGCGTTTTTGAAATGTTCCGGAAGAAACTAGAAAAGTACGGACGGCCGGTACCACAGACAACCTACATTAATCCATTGTACTCTACGAGGTTTGTAAGACCCTAAAAACTGTTTATGGAGAGTACTACAATAACTTCTCTTCGAGAAAATTTTCACTTCAAGAAAGGTGAAAATCGGATGAAAATTGCGTATTTGAAATGTTCCAGAAAACTGGAAAAGTACGGACGGCCGGTACCACAGACAACCTACATTAATCTATTGTCCAATACGAGGTCTGTAAGACCTTAAAAACTGTTTATGGAGAGGATTACAATAACTTTTCTTTGAGAAAATTTTCACAAATTTTCAAGAAAGGTGAAAACTTGGTGAAAATCGGATGAAAATTGCATTTTTGAAATGTTCCGGAAAACTGGAAAAGTACGGACGGCCGGTACCACAGACAACCTACATTAATCTATTGTCCTCTACGAGGTTTGTAAGACCCTAAAGACTGTTTATGGAGAGTATTACAATAACTTCTATTTGAAAAAATTTCAAGAAAGGTGAAAATTGGATAAAAATTGCGTTTTTGAAATGTTCCGGAAAACTGGAAAAGTACGGACGGCCGGTACCACAGACAACTATTGTCCTCTACGAAGTCTGTAAGACCCTAAAAACTGATTATGGAGAGTATTACAATAACTTCTCTTTGAGAAAATTTACAAATTTTCAAGAAAGGTGAAAACTTGGTGAAAATCGGATGAAAATTGCGTTTTTGAAATGTACCGGAAAACTGGAAAAAGTAGGGACGGCCGGTACCACAGACAACCTCCATTAATCCATTGTACTCTACGAGGTTTGTAAGGCCCTAAAAACTGTTTATGGAGAGTATTACAATAACTTCTATTTGAGAAAATTTGAAAAAAATTTCAAGAAAGGAGAAAATTTGGTGAAAATCGGATGAAAATTGCGTTTTTGAAATTTTCCGGAAAACTGGAAAAGTACGGACGGCCGGTACCACAGACAACCTACATTAATCTTTTGTCCCCTACGAGGTTTGTAAGACCCTAAAAACTGTTTATGAAGAGTATTTCAATAACTTCTCTTTGAGAAAATTTTAACAAATTTTCAAGAAAGGTGAAAATTTGGTGAAAATTGGATGAAAATTGCGTTTTTTAAATATTCCGGAAGAAAACGTAAAGATAATGAAAAGCGTTACTGTAATACCCTCAAAGGATGATTTTTGGGGAAAAGGGGGTTTCTAGACCCCTTAGGATCAAAAGTAATTATCTTTGATGTACGAAAACTTCCTAAAAAATTTCATTGACCTTGAAAAACTTAAAAAAAGGTCATGATCTGGCGCCGACGGGAGCTTTCCCAAAGAAGGGGAAAAACTGCACTTTAAAATTGGTTTACTTCCTAAATTTTTTTAAAATCAAAAATTAAGGTGCAAAATATGAAAGTCTTCGCCCAGCCAGACCTCTCGGAAGAGGCGTGAACAGGCCAAATTTATCCCTACTATTGATTTTTGTTTTTAACAAATTTTCCTCTGCGGGGAAGACCGTATCCAAAAAACGAGATATGGAGGGTAATACTATAACTTCTCTTTGAGAAAGTTACTATTGGAGATTCCCAGTGGTTGTTTAAAAAAATAACCTACTTTTCTTTTAGCACCTATATTGTTTTAATACGTCGACAGTACAAAAAAAAAGCCACTTAACGATTTTTTTCTTCAACCAAATTATTGCAAGGCTAGAAGAAAAAACAATAAATATTTACAGTCTAAAAACGGCGACCTTGAAACTATTAAAAAAAATGAATGGAAAGTTGAAAATTCAGGAAAAAACTTTTTTTTTTTCTGGAGCTGGAGGGGGGTTTCCGAGCAGACGAAAAGAAAAGCAGAATCCGCGGTTCCTTGTAAAGAGAGACATGTCTGCTGGATTTGCGATTATTCGCGTGGAAAGACTCTGGAAATTAAGAAAATCTGTAATTACAAACCTCTGTTGTTTCAATTAACGTGAGACTGTTCAATGGCGTTTGGGATGTGTATAATTACAATTCCGGGTAATAGTACTCTATTCCTTTTTTAGTCTGGGAAAGTTTATTTATGAAAATAATTAGGTTTTTCATAAAATTCCGGTTTTCTTTATTTTTGTTTTTGAAAAATTGACGCCTAGTCTAGACAGTTTTGACAGGAGCACGTAAGAGGTCGCAAAAACAGCCCATTTCCAAGTCTAAATCCATGATAATGATAGGGCCAGCCGTCTCTTTTGGCTGATCAGATATGCGCATGTCTGAGTGGGAACCTTTTAATTAGCAAGTAGTCCTAGAGCAGAAGACTATTCGTACTTTTTTTTGTCGACTATTCCTTTAGGCGTTTTCAAGAAGCCTTCTTCGTGTTGACTTCTCAAGGAAAAGTTATTGTATTACCCTCCATATAAGGTTTTTAGAAGAAGTTATTGCATTACCCTCCATATAAGATTTTTAGAAAAAGATTTTAGAGGGTCTTCTTCTTCACCGACCCGTTTTTCCCGCAATTTTCATCCTATTTTCACCAAAATTTCACTGAATCTTAATTTTATATCTTGAAATTTTAGAGGACTGTTGAAAATTTTAATAGTAGGGAGAAATTTGGGTAAGAAACTTTTTTTTCTTTTAAAAAGGATTATCAGGCGTTTTTCACAGTTTTTAGGATAAGAAACACACTTTCTATCGGATTTTATGCGTATCCTACTTTTACCGCCCATTTTACCGGATTATCGGTCTTTCACCCGAGAAAATACCATTTTACCGGATTTTTCGGGTGTTTTGTTCTCCGTTTGGGCTATAAACTCCCTATTTTTCTGAATTTTTGGCGTTTCCACATTATTTAGGACGAGAAACACTCTTTCTCAGATTTTACCCGGTTATCCTTTTTCCTTCGACCGACAAACACCCGTTTTATCGGATTTTCAAGCGCGAAGTTCTATTTTTTACAACCCAATAACACTATCATTCCTATAGCTACTTTTGATTTTCACTCTACCTGGAAATGTCATCATCTCACCAGGCCACCAAGGTGAGAATTGAAACCTGTACATTGTTGACAACTAGGTAGATTTCTTTTCTTCGAAATCTACCTATTTTTGAACCTGTTTATCACTATTTTGATTTTTTTTTCCAAGAAGACATTCTGACGAATTTTAAAATGTTTTCCGAAAAAAAAATTTGAATTGCAAACCGAAGTCGAATTTCAAATGGCCTAAACGTTGGAATTGAGAAAAAATTTTAGTTTTCGGAAGAATACCGCCTGGGCCCGTTTAATCTGTCTGTTAAGTCATCAGTCATCTCTCATCAGTCATCACTGTGTATAAGGAACTTTTTTTTTATAAAACGGATTAAGGCGTTTTTTACGGTTTTTTGGATAAGAAATACACTTTCTATCGGATTTCATGCTTATCTTCTTTTACCACCCATTTACCAGATTCGTAAACGGTTTTATCGGTTTTTCTGCTGAGAAAATATAATTTTACCGGATTTTTTGGGTGTTTTGGCTATAAACTCCCTATTTTTCTGGATTTTTGGCGTTTCCACATTATTTAGGACGAGAAACACACTTTTTCTCAGATTTTAGTGCCTTCAGCCGACAATCACTCGTTTTATCGGATTTTCAGGCGATTTTTCTCACGAGTTCGTTTAGAAAAATATCGTTTTAATAAATTTTTCGGGTAATCTTTTGGCGGTTAACATTTTAGTGGATCTTTAAGCGTTTTATTGGCCGAAAAAAAACCTTGTTTATGTTATAATAAAAATTTTCCCCCCTAAAAATGGCGTTTTTTCACGGCTTTTGGATAAGAAAAACACTTTCTATCGGATTTTATGCTTATCTTCTATCACCACTTATTTTACCGGATTCGTAAGCGGTTTTATCGGTCTTTCACCCGAGAAAATATCATTTTACCGGATTTTTTGGGTGTTTGTTCTCCGTTTCGGCTATAAACTCGGTATTTTTCTGGATTTTTGGCGTTTCCACATTATTTAGGACGAGAAACACACTTTTTCTCAGATTTTAGTGCCTTCAGCCGACAATCACTCGTTTTATCGGATTTTCAGGCGATTTTTCTCACGAGTTCGTTTAGAAAAATATCGTTTTAATAAATTTTTCGGGTAATCTTTTGGCGGTTAACATTTTAGTGGATCTTTAAGCGTTTTATTGGCCGAAAAAAAACCTTGTTTATGTTATAATAAAAATTTTCCCCCCTAAAAAATGGCGTTTTTTCACGGCTTTTGGATAAGAAAACACTTTCTATCGGATTTTATGCTTATCTTCTATCACCACTTATTTTACCGGATTCGTAAGCGGTTTTATCGGTCTTTCACCCGAGAAAATATCATTTTACCGGATTTTTTGGGTGTTTGTTCTCCGTTTCGGCTATAAACTCGGTATTTTTCTGGATTTTTGGCGTTTCCACATTATTTAGGACGAGAAACACTCTTTTTCTCAGATTTTAGTGCCTTCAGTCGACAAAAACTCGTTTTATCGGATTTTCAAGTGATTTTCTCATGCTTTCGTTCAGAAAAATATCGTTTTAATAAATTTTTCGGGTGATTTTTTGGCGGTTAACATTTTTGTGGATCTTTAAGCGTTTTATTGGCCGAAAAAAAAACCTTGTTTATGTTATAATAAAAAATCCCCCCCCCCCCAAAATGGCGTTTTTTCAAGGTTTTTTGGATAAGAAACACACTTTCTATCGGATTTTATGCTTATCTTCTTTTACCACCCATTTTACCGGATTCGTAAGCGGTTTTATCGGTCTTCCACAAGAGAAAATATCATTTTACCGGATTTTTTGGGTGTTTTTTCTCCGTTTCGGCTATAAACTCCATATTTTTCTGGATTTTTGGCGTTTCCACATTATTTAGGACGAGAAACACTCTTTTTCTCAGATTTTAATGCCTTCAGCCGACAAACACTTGTTTTATTGGATTTTCAAGCGATTTTCTCATGCATTCGTTCAGAAAAATATCGTTTTAATGAATTTTTCGGGTGATCTTTTGGCGGTTAACATTTTAGTGGATCTTTAAGCGTTTTATTGGCCGAAAAAAAACCTTGTTTATGTTATAATAAAAATTTTTCCCCCCAAAAAATGGCGTTTTTTCACGGTTTTTTGGATAAAAAAACACTTTCTATCGGATTTTATGCTTATCTTCTTTTACCATCCATTTTACCGGATTCGTAAGCGGTTTTATCGGTCTTTCACCTGAGAAAATATCATTTTACCGGATTTTTTGGGTGTTTGTTCTCCGTTTCGGCTATAAACTCCCTATTTTTCTGGATTTTTGGCGTTTCCACATTATTTAGGACGAGAAACACTCTTTTTCCCAGATTTTAGTGCCTTCTGCCGACAAACACTCGTTTTATCGGATTTTCAAGCGATCTTCTCATGCTTTCGTTCAGCAAAATATCGTATTATTGAATATTTCGGGTGCTCTTTTGGCGTTTAAAATTTTAGTGGATCTTTAGGCGTTTTATTGGCCGAAAAAAAACCTTGTTTATGTTATAATAAAAATTCCCCCCCCCCCCCCAAAATGGCGTTTTTTTCACGGTTTTTTGGATAAGAAAAACACTTTCTATCGGATTTTATGCTTATCTTCTTTTACCACCCATTTTACCGGATTCGTAAGCGGTTTTATCGGTCTTCCACCTGAGAAAATATCATTTTACCGGATTTTTTGGGTGTTTGTTCTCCGTTTCGGCTATAAACTTCCTATTTTTCTGGATTTTTGGCGTTTCCACATTATTTAGGACGGGAAACACACTTTTTCTCAGATTTTAGTGCCTTCAGCCGACAAACACTCGTTTTATCGGATTTTCAAGCGATTTTCTCATGCTTTGGTTCAGGAAATTATCGTTTTATTGAATTTTTCGGGTGATCTTTTGGCGGTTAAAATTTTAGTGGATCTTTAAGCGTTTTATTGGCCGAAAAAAAACCTTGTTTATGATATAATAAAATTTTTTACCCCCAAAAAAGGGCGTTTTTTCACGGTTTTTAAGATGAAAAACACCCTCATGTATTTCCGATTTTTTCTGGCTTAGCGGACCCACTCATTTCATTGAATTAAGAAATAATCTTCCCTCCGTAGTTTGTCTATCTAAAGTTTTGTTTAATGTGCGCTACGGCGGTACTATTAGTCAGATAGTCACCAAATTTGCACCAAATACTCCTTATTTTAGCTTTGTTCCAACCGCAGATTGAAACTCTTGGAGCATGCGCAGAAGGATTTGGACGTAATGTTTGACGTCGTTCAAATCGTTTGTCCGTCAAATTTCAGGTCATCTGACGTCAAATTAGACGTTCAAATCTTTAACCAAATTTTAAACCAGTTTTCAACTGCGGTTGGAACAAAGCTAATAAATATAATTTACAGGGAAAAAATTCATAGTACGAATGAAATTAATAAAATCGTTAAATTTCCCTACTATGAGGATGTTCCCGTCAGAAAGCTAATCTAATTTTTCTAAGAAATCTAATTTTGCATCTTCAACGTCTAATCCTCAAAATCTGATGTCTCTCAAGGGTGACATTTTAGTGTCCTTAAAAATACGTGATTTATCATAGACTTGAAATTTTTTTCAGTTAGTCACTCGCCCTTCAAACGCAAAAAAATTGCTCCCATTGAAAACGCATATACAAGGTAGCTATTATGAGTTTCATTCACTCATTGTGCACTAGTGACATTATGTCACAAATATTGCAAGAGATGAAACTCGGAAGAATTTGAAGCTTTTCGGCGTTAACCGGAGAGTTCAGGGTGATGTTTTTTTGTTCTTAATTATCGTGCGGTCACCCCAATATAATAAGAAAATGGATTAGACACCGATCAACCTGCGTGTTTAACAATAAAAGGCGACCTTGATTTCGTATAGAGGAACGATCGCTTCTTTTGTTGTTTTCGGATCAACAAAAGATCCTCCTTCCGCTCATGGTTCTTCTCTCCGCTCTTTTAAGAAAACGTCATCCATTTGGGATCGGTAAAATATTTATTTCGAACAGAAATTTATCCTTGACACCGTCCTCTACGGACAGGCCTCCTACGTTTGCTGCGAATGAATTACAGCCTCTGTTTGTTTTTAATTGTAAAATTGAAGGTGTCTTAATACCGGCTATAATTTACCGAAAACAATGAATGATCTTCCTGATCTCGGTGAATTATGCGCTCTCAAACGCCTCTTTAGTTTTTTTTAAATCGCAGAGCTAAAGTAGCGTTCAAAAATTAAGGAAGTTAATGCCTTCCACAGAAAAAAACAAGGAAATCCGAAAAAGTGAAATGTTTTTTTTTTTTTTTTTTTTTGCCGAGGAAACCCTCTTTTTTCTGATAACTGAGCGTTTTCTTCAGTTTTTAACTTTCTTAAAAAGAAAGCTATTGTGATACCCTTGATAGGTGGTTTTCACATAGGTTTCTATCTGAGAGAATGCTCTAAAATTATGGTTTTTGATATCTTTTTGACGAGAAACGCGCAAAATTGATGATTTGTTTTCTTTTGTTTTAATCCGAATACTTTAAATGAGAAATCTGAAAAATAGAGTTTTTTTTTTGGCCGACGAAACCCTCTTTTTCTGATAACTGAGCGTTTTCTTCTGTTTTAACTTTCTCAAAAAGAAAGCTATTGTGATACCCTTGACTGATGGTTTTCACAAAGGATTCTATTAGAATAGCAAGAGATTGCTCGAAAATTATGGGTTTTGTCAGCTTTTTTTGTCGCTCTAAAATGATGTTTTGTATTCTTAGGCTTTTCGCTATAAAGACACGAGTTATGTGAATTTTTCTAATTTTTTTTTTGTCAAAGAAACGCCATTTTTGCGATATTTGTACGTTTTCTTCTGTTTTCAGCTTTTTTCAAAAAATGTTACTGTGATACCCTTGATAGATGGTTTTCACGAAGGGTTCTCTCAGAATAGCAAGAGAATGCTCTAAAATTATGGGCTTTGTCAGCTTTTGTTGTCGCTCTAAAATGATGTTTTGTATTCTTAGGTTTTTCGCTAGAAGGGGAGAAGTTATGAGAATTTTTTTAATTTTTTTTTTGTCAAAGAAACGCCCTTTTTGCGATATTTGGACGTTTTCTTCTGTTTTCAGCTTTTTTCAAAAAATGTTACTGTGATACCCTTGATAGATGGTTTTCACGAAGAGTTCTCTCAGAATAGCAAGAGAATGCTCTAAAATTATGGGTTTTGTCAGCATTTTTTGTCGCTCTAAATTGATGTTTTGTATTCTTAGATTTTTCGCTATAAAGGAGGAATTTTGAGAATTTTTCAATTTTTCTAATTTTTCTTTTTTTTTTTTTTTTTTTTTTTTTTTTTTTTTCAAAGGAACGCCATTTTTGCGATATTTGGACGTTTTCTTCTGTTTTCAGCTTTTTTAAAAAAATGTTACTGTGATACTCTTGATAGATTGTTTGTTCGAAGATGTTTTCCTGATTAGAAATGAGAATTTCAAGGGTTTTCCTTGATTTTTTAGCCGAAAATCGCTCAAGATTTTTGGTGTTTTATTTTTTTAGATTCTCCTCTTAGGAAAGGCCTTTTGAGAGGGTTTTTTTTCTTCATATTTTTTGGCCGAAGAAACTCTTTTTTCCCGATATTTTGGCGTTTTCTTCTGTTTTTAACCTTCTCAAAAAGGAAGTTATTGTGATACCCTCGATGGATGGTTTTCAATAAGCGATCTACCGAACCCCGTAGGTTCAGTTTGTCTTTAGCGCCGTCCGGACGTCCGGAAAAGCCCACAGAAGACATTTTTTGGTCAAAAATCCCTGACTTTTTCCACAACCTTTTGAACAAAACCCCTATTTTCACGATTTTCGGGTTTTCTCGCTCTTTCAGCATTGTAATTTTATTTTTTGGCGAGAAATTCCTATTTTACAAGGGCGTTTCTGCCACCATTTTGGCCTCAAAAATTTTTTTTCACATGATTTATGGGCGTTTTTCGTTTCCTTCGTTTTGTGATCGTGGCTCCAGTTGAGTAGTTACTGTGATACCCTCGATGGATGGTATTCAATAAGCGATCTACCGAACCCCGTAGGTTCAGTTTGTCTTTTGAGCCGTCCGGACGTCCGGAAAAGCCCACAGAAGACATTTTTTGGTCAAAAAAACTCTGACTTTTTCCACAACTTTTTGAACAAAACCTCTATTTTCACGATTTTCGGGTTTCCTTGCTCTTTCAGCTATGTAATTTTATTTTTTGGCGAGAAAATCTTATTTTACAAGGGAGTTTTTGCCACTATTTTGGCCTAAAAAAATTGTTTTTCACATGATTTATGGGCGTTTTCTTCTGTTTTTAACCTTCTCAAAAGGTAGTTATTGTGATACCCTCGATGGATGGTTTTCAATAAGCGATTTACCGAACCCCGTAGGTTCAGTTTGTCTTTTGAGCCGTCCGGACGTCCGGAAAAGCCCACAGAAGACCTTTTTTGGTCAAAAAACCCCAGACTTTTTCCACGAACTTTTGAACAAAACCCCTATTTTCACGATTTGCAGGTTTCCTCGCTCTTTCAGCATAGTAATTTTATTTTTTGGCGAGAAATTCCTATTTACAAGGGCGTTTTTGCCACTATTTTGGCCCCAACAAACATTTTTTTTCACATGATTTATGGGCGTCTTTCGTCTCCTTCGTTTTGTGGTCGTGGCTTCAGTTGAGAAGTTATTGTGATACCCTCGATGGATGGTTTTCAATAAGCAATCTACCAAACCCCGCAGGTTCAGTTTGTCTTTGGCGCCGTCCGGACGTCCGGAAAAGCCAACAGAAGACCTTTTTTGGTCAAAAAACCCCTGGCTTTTTCCACTTTTGAACAAAACCCCTATTTTCACGATTTTCGGGTTTCCTCGCTCTTTTTGCTAAGTAACCTTATTTTTTGGCGAGAAATTTCCATTTTACAAGGGCGTTTTTGCCACTATTTTGGCCTCAAAAAATTTTTTTTCTCATGATTTATGGGCGTTTTTCTTCTCCTTCGTTTTGTGGTCGTGGCTCCAGTTGAGTACTTTTCTGTGTGTTTTCCCTTTACATGATTTTGTATAAACCAGAAATCTCGTGGTTTTGACGAATGCCCATGAAAAATGTTATAAAACAGCTATTTCTGCCTTTTTTTCTCTCTAAATTAAATTGATCATTGAAGCGTTTTACTTGTAGTGTAAGGCCAAGGATTTTTAGGGGGGGTTCCAAGGTGTCCTAGAGAAGGGGTTCTTATACTTCTTCGAGATAATCGCAATTGTTCTCCTCTCTTATCGAGTTCGACTTTTCATGTAGTTGAAAGATTTGGATGTAAAGCCAGGACCAAGCCAGGAAAGAAACCGTTCGCAAATATGAGGTACTTCCTGATAAAAACGTTAATTTACCACTATTTCAGCTTTTCGCCATTAAAGTAGCCAAAATTTCAATCATTTTAACTTCAAGAAGTTATTGCTTTACCCTAACTGACCCCCTGTGGTTCCGGCCGGCCGTAGCGTTTTTCCAAATTTTTTTACGGCCACAATTTTCAACCGATTTTCACCAAATTTTCACGCCATCTTCCTAAATATAAAATATAATATAAAAAATTCCGGAGGGCGATTTTTGAATTTCGAAAAAAATGGCGGCTGAATGAAATTTTAAAACTTTTACCTTGATTTTCACCAAAATTTCATCATATACTTCCCCCTCCTTTATACTTCCTCCTCCTATATTATCCTTCCCTTTAGGAACATCCCGTCGGGGTCAGTTCCATAATAGTACTTTTACCATGATGGAGAAATGGCGCAGAAACTTAATTTTTCATATTTGAAACTTTTGGCAATAAGTTATGATTTACCTAGTTAAAATTAAGGAATTTAATTAAAAGTTTCCAGACTCTGGAATGAGAAAATTTTGATTTAATTAACCACAAAAGTCTCTCAACATCTACGATTTATGAAATTTTCTTCCAAAATGTTTAAATTGAATGTTTCATTATCATTTCTAATCCCTTAAAAAGATATTGTTTTACCCTCCTTGTATTGTTCAGCCTTATGCAAAAATAATTCATGAGGTTGTCTGTTGTGCCGGCTGTCCGTCCATCTGTGGCTAGATTTTCCCGGAAAACTTCACGGCTGCGTTTTTCATCCGATTTTCACCAAATTTTCACTAAACCTCCCTCTTGTAGTAATGCTTTTTCTAAATTCCCATAATTAATAAATAATTAATCCCCATTAAACATCCATCTAGGGTATCACAATAACGTTATTGTTGAGACAATTAACACGAAGAGGAGGTTAAAAACAGAAGAAAAACGCCTAAATATCGGAAAAAGGGTGTTTCCTCGGCAAAAAAAGGCGTTTCCTTGGGGGAATTTCCGAAAAAAAAAAAAAAAAAAAAAAAAAATCGGAAGAAAACTGCGGCCCAAATGGAATTTGCGACGGACGGACGGCCGGCACCACATACAACTTCATTATCAGCAAAGGTCACTAATCAGTTTTCCTCTACGGGGTGTGGAAGACCCTTTTCCAGATACCGTACATCGGAGGGTATCACAATAACTTCTTTGAGGAAGTTAAAAAATAAAGGGCGTTTCTACGGAAAAAAGCCTCGTGATTTCACAAATTTCTCATATATTTTCTAGTGAACCATCTATCGAGGGTATCACAATAACTTTCTTGTTGAGAAGGTGAAAAACGGTAGAAAAACACGCTGATTTAGGAAATTGTTTCCGCTGCTCAAAAAACAAGAAAAACGCTCAAAATTTATTTTTCTTGTTAAAAAACGTTTTCTTAGCGGAAAACTGGAAAAAACAAAACACTAAAACAGATAGGAAAAAAAATTTTCCCTTATAAGTTCCTGGACCAAAAACTACCCCATAAAAATACAAGAAAAAATGAAAAAGTTATTGTTATTCCCTCGTTATCAGAAACCGGTCTTCTAGACACCTTTGGCATTCGCCTAGCTACCCATTTTGGCCCTAAAAATAGACGCCAAAGTTATATGGTGAATTCCCCCTCAGGAGCCCTTCATGACAACCTGTATAGACGAAAAAAATCAATTTTCTAAACTTATTAAATTATGCAGATAATAAATAAGAATTTCACTGATTTCCTTGGTTTTTTTAGCCAAAAAACGCTCAAGGTTTTTTTTTCTTCAGATCTTATGGGCGAAGAAACTCTCTATTCCCGATATTTTGGCGTTTTCTTCTGTTTTTAACCTTCTCACAAAGGATTTTACTCTGATACCATCAAGGAATGGTTTTCAATAAGCGGTCTACCGAACCCCGTAGGTTCAGTGTATCTTTTGAGCCGTCCGGACGTCCGGAAAAGCCCACAGAAGACCATTTTTGGTCAAAAAAAAAAAAAAAAAAAACCCTGGCTTTTTCCCACGACCGTTTGAACAAAACCCCTATTTTCACGATTTTCGGGTTACCTCGCTCTTTCAGCTATGTAATTTTATTTTTTGATGAGAAATTCCTATTTTACAAGGACGTTTTTGCCACTATTTTGGCCTCAAAAAATTTTTGTCCGGACGTCCGGAAAAGCCCAAAGAAAACTTTTTTTGTTCATAAAAATTCGGGCTCTTTTCCACGATTTTTGGGTTTCATCGCTCTTTTAGATAAGTAACCATAATTTCTGGCGAGAAACCCCTATTTTTCAAGGGCGTTTTTGTCACTATTTTGGCGTGATAAATCTTTTTCTCATGATTTCTTGCTCCATTTTTTGGACGCCAAAGTAATATGGCGAATTACCCCTTCATGACAACCTGCATAGACGAAAAGAATCATTTTCTCAACTTCTTAAATTATGCAATATTTTAAAACGCATTTTCTTTAATCTCAGAAATATTAATTGTTAACATGAACAAATTCCAAAATTAGATTAATAATAGCGCTAATTAAATTATTATAAAAGAATGTTTTTTTTTTCTTCCCAACACCTTGCAGCGGCCTTGACTCATCGAATAAAAGGCGATAATTTTTAAAGATAAACCACAATGAAGCGATCGCGATCCCCGAAAACACAATTGAGGTTGGTCGGTGACATTGGGTTTGCCCACCCGGTGCGACCTTCATTTCGGGATACGCGAAAATCCCTCTGGAAACTCGCGTATTTCCATTACCCAATCGCTTTTTACGCTTCAAAGATTTTTCAAAAGGCTGGAAAAATTATTTGAGTGCAGGGGGGGGGGGGGGAATTGCGGTCTCAAATTACGAGGTCTATAAAACAAAGCGTTCTTTTGTTTTTAATTATCTTAAATAATTAGCGATCACAATTTTTCTCAGGATAGACTCCCTCAAGCGAGGTAGTAATAGCTAATAATATAGTAGTAGTAATATTAGTAGTAGTAATAGTATTAGGTGTACAAAATGAAACTCAGCCACAGGGTAAATTTGAATTTTGTAGATTTTAGCCGAGTTTCATTTTGAACACCTAGTAGTTCATTTTTTTCAAAATTTTGAACATTTTAGGCGTTAAAGTCCATCAAAACCTTCTCCGTGTAAGAAGGATATTGAAGTATAACCATTAAGAAGGTTAATTTTTAAAGGCTTGTAAATCGTAAACCGTTACAGATATTGAAAAAATGCACTAAATAAAATCTGTTGGAAATTCAATTCTCTTTAATTTTTATTCTATTCATTTTTTCTCTAGGACGCACTGTTTTCAAGATAAATTTATTTTTAAAAAAATTATTTTCCGAAAATGGTGCATCCTAGAAAAAAATAATTAAGTACAAATTTATAGATAATTAAATTTCCTACAATTTTTATTTATTAGGTGTACAAAATGAAACTCAGCCACAGGGTAAATTTGAATTTTGTATATTTTAGCCGAGTTTCATTTTGTACACCTAGTAGTTCATTTTTTCAAAATTTTAAACATTTTAGGCGTTAAAGTCCATCAAAAGTTGACCTTCTCCGTGTAAGAAGGTTATTGAAGAATAACCATTAAGAAGGTTAATTTTTAAAGGCTTGTAAATCGTAAACCGTTACCGATATTGAAAAAATGCACTAAATAAAATCAGTTGGAAATTCAATTCTCTTTAATTTTTACTCTATTCATTTTTTCTCTAGGACGTACCGTTTTCAAGATAAATTTATTTAAAAAAAAAAATTATTTTCCGAAAATGGTGCATCCTAGAAAAAATAATTAAGTACAAATTTATAGAGAATTAAATTTCCTACATGCTTTATTTAGTTCGTTTTTCAAAATTTTAAACATTTAAGACGTTGAAGTCCATCAAAAGTTGACCTTCTCCGTGTAAGAAGGTTATTGAAGTATAACCAATAAGAAGGTTAATTTTTAAAGGCTTGTAAATCGTAAACCGTTACAGATATTGAAAAAGTGCACTAAATAAAATCTGTTGGAAATTTAATTCTCTTTAATTTTTATTCTATTCATTTTTTCTCTAGGACGCACTGTTTTCGAGATAAATTTATTTAAAAAAAAAATTATTTTCCGAAAATGGTGCATCCTAGAAAAAATAAATAAGGACAAATTTATAGAGAATTAAATTTCCTACATGTTTTATTTATTTCATTTTTTCAAAATTTTAAACATTTTAGGCGTTAAAGTCCATCAAAAGTTGACCTTCTCCGTGTAAGAAGGTTATTGAAGTATAACCATTAAGAAGGTTAATTTTTAAAGGCTTGTAAATCGTAAACCGTTACCGATATTGAAAAAATGCACTAAATAAAATCAGTTGGAAATTCAATTCTCTTTAATTTTTACTCTATTCATTTTTTCTCTAGGACGCACTGTTTTCGAGATAAATTTATTTAAAAAAAAAATTATTTTCCGAAAATGGTGCATCCTAGAAAAAAATAAATAAGGACAATTTATAGAGAATTAAATTTCCTACATGTTTTATTTATTTCATTTTTTCAAAATTTTAAACATTTTAGGCGTTAAAGTCCATCAAAAGTTGACCTTCTCCGTGTAAGAAGGTTATTGAAGTATAACCATTAAGAAGGTTAATTTTTAAAGGCTTGTAAATCGTAAACCGTTACAGATATTGAAAAAGTGCACTAAATAAAATCTGTTGGAAATTTAATTCTCTTTAATTTTTATTCTATTCATTTTTTCTCTAGGACGCACTGTTTTCGAGATAAATTTATTTAAAAAAAAAATTATTTTCCGAAAATGGTGCATCCTAGAAAAAAATAAATAAGGACAAATTTATAGAGAATTAAATTTCCTACATGTTTTATTTATTTCATTTTTTCAAAATTTTAAACATTTTAGGCGTTAAAGTCCATCAAAAGTTGACCTTCTCCGTGTAAGAAGGTTATTGAAGTATAACCATTAAGAAGGTTAATTTTTAAAGGCTTGTAAATCGTAAACCGTTACAGATATTGAAAAAATGCAATAAATAAAATCAGTTGGAAATTTAATTCTCTTTAATTTTTATTCTATTCATTTTTTCTCTAGGACGCACTGTTTTCAAGATAAATTTATTTAAAAAAAAATTATTTTCCGAAAATGGTGCATCCTAGAAAAAAATAATTAAGTACAAAATAGAGAATTAAATTTCCTACAATTTTTATTTATTAGGTGTAAAAAATGAAACTCAGCCACAGGGTAAATTTGAATTTTGTAGATTTTAGCCGACTTTCATTTTGTTCACCTAATAGTAATAGTAATAGTAGTAATATTAATAGTAGTAATAGTAGTAATATTAATAGTAGTAATAGTAATAGTAGTAATAGTAATAGTAGTAATAGTAATAGTAGTAATATTAATAGTAGTAATAGTAATAAGTAGTAATAGTTATAGAATCCGGAGTGCTTACAAAGGGATGCGCCGTATGGCGACACTTTCGTGTTCTCTCTTCTCCCAAAACTTAGAAATTATCCATTTCCCGACGTACAGATATCTATAAACTTTTGAGCTGAGGGTGGAGTACAATAACTTCTCTTTGAGAAAGATTTTTTTATTCTTTGTTCATGTTTTACGTCAATCCGCAATAAACTTTTATGTTTTTTCCGATGGTAAGAAATTATGCAAAACAAACTGGCTTAAAATTATTTTTTATTTACAGAGTTGTAAATCAATACTGACGTCTTTTTTTATGTTAAAAAGATGAGAAATTAATAAAACTTTTAATATGATCGATTATTGAATACTCAAAAATCAAGGTTTTGACAATTCCGGCTAATAATGATAAAATATAAGTTTATTTTATGAAGAGAAGTTATTGCATCGATGGACGGTTTTTGGGTAAGGTTCTTCCTGACCCCGCAGAGAAAAATTGAGGCGCTCCGGGTACGAAGGGCGAACTCAACATCGGACAAATTTTTTTTTTTTCATTTTCAGATTCTAGTCCTTTTGGTGAATACACCCATATAATTTTTATGTTGAGTTCGCCCTTTTTTCCCCTTTAATACGTAAAAACCGATATGCGGCAAAGCTCTAACTATATCCGAGCGGGTACGAAGGGCGAACTCCACATCCTAGTCCACAACCCCCACTCCTTTTCCCATTCCAGGGCATGACTTTTCTGTTGAGTTCGCCCGTAACAAAAAACTTTAAAATGCGAATATCTCGAAACTACATTTTATTGAGTTCGCCCTTCGTACCCGGAGCGCCTCAATTGATTAGTGATGTCATAAGGTTGTCAGCAGCTTTTTTCTGAAATATTACATAGGAGTACAAAATGAAACTCGGCTAAAATCTACAAAATTCAAATTTACCCTGTGGCTGAGTTTCATTTTGTACACCTAATAAATAAAAATTGTAGGAAATTTAATTTTCTATAAATTTGTACTTAATTATTTTTTTCTAGGATGCAGCATTTTCGGAAAATAATTTTTTAAAAATAAATTTATCTTGAAAACAGTGGGTCCTAGAGAAAAAATGAATAGAATAAAAATTAAAGAGAATTAAATTTCCAACAGATTTTATTTAGTGCATTTTTTCAATATCTGTAACGGTTTACGATTTACAAGCCTTTAAAAATTAACCTTCTTAATGGTTATACTTCAATAACCTTCTTACACGGATAAGGTCAACTTTTGATGGACTTTAACGCCTAAAATGTTCAAAATTTTGAAAAAATTAACTACTAGGTGTACAAAATGAAACTCGGCTAAAATCTACAAAGTTCAAAACCCTGTGGCTGAGTTTCATTTTGTACACCTAAATACTTTGCGGCCGCAATTTTCTTAAGTTTTTGCCCAGCTAAGCTACACGGAACGGGCGTGAACAGCTCAAATTTGTCCCATATTTTTTAAGAATTGAAAATTTGGTGACAATCGCCGAAATGAACAAAACTGTAGAAAATGGAGGGTAGCTTCGTAGCTACTTAATTTTTTCATCCTCGAAACTGATAAAAAATTTTTTCCAGTGGCATAAACCGTTTTGGAGTGGCCGACTACGCCGTTTTTGGCGGAATGCTTACCGTCAGCACCCTCATCGGCCTCTACAAAAGCTCATCACAGAAGAACACCGTCGAGCAGTTTCTAACCGGCCAAGGAAAAATGTCGACGTTACCCGTCGCAATCTCGATGCTTTCCGGGTAAATCTTTTCACACTCTCCGCCACCAATTATACAAATTAGCCTGTTAATGAAATTACTATTTTATAGCGCCCTTGGCATTACAAAAGGATTTTTCACAATGGATCTACCCCCCCGCACTTGTTTAACTACTAATAATTATCTAAGCGCGACATTTCCGATATTAGTCATCTCCCATAATTAATCTCGACATCTTTATTCTCATTTTCAAATTAATAATTCCTACATTTTTATTTTCTTTGAAGATTTGTTTCTTCGATTACGTTGATGGGTCAGCCGGCGGAGGTCTATCTTTATGGTGCACAGCAGTGGCTTTTCGGCGTCTCTTCTTTTCTCCTCATTCCTGTAGTAGGATACGTCCTTATACCTTTTTTTCGTAAAAGAAATTATATTTCTGCCTATCAGGTACTAAAAAAAATTTATTTGATGGTTTAAAAGAAACGTTTTCTTTTAGTACTACGGTGAGCGGTATAGCCGATGGTTACAACTGGTGGCAGCAACTATTTTCACACTTCAAATGGTTTGTGATTTTTTTTTATTTTTGGCTATACAGGTGTGTAATTTAAACATGCCAATAGGTGGACGGTGAGGGTTAAGGTAGAAAGATGGGGCCCTTCTAGCGCTTTTAAAAATGATCCGATTTTAATTTGGAAAAATACGCTTTTTTTTAACTTCCTCTAAAAGGAAGTTTTTGTGATACCCTATGGTGATAACTCATTTTAACTGGTTTTTCTCGCCAGAAAGTAGAGGAAAACGCACAAAAATTGTTTGAAAAGGGAATTTTTTTGTCTGAGAACCAAATCTGGCTAAAAATGTTCTTTGGCCAAAATATTGAGGCAAAAATGAAGACATTAATTTTCTAAATTAAAATGTTTAAAGCGCTAGATGCATTATAAACTGAGTAAAAAGAAGTACTCCGTAAAGGGGTTATGATTTTTTATTAAAAAAAAGTATTTTTTCTCCCCCAAAAGCGTTACATTTTCGACTTTCTGAGACTCAGATAAACTAAGTAAAACGTCGTCTCAATCCGTAAAGGGATTATGATTTTTTTTCAACAAAAAGTGTTTTTTCTCCCCCAAAAAGCGTTACATTTTCGACTTTCTGAGACTCAAATTAACTGAGTAAAACGTCGTCTTAATCCGTTAAGGGATTATGATTTTTTTTTTTCAACAAAAAGTGTTTTTTCTGCCCTAGAAAGCGTTTCATTTCCGACTTTCTGAGACTCTCATTAACTGAGTAAAACGTCGTCTTAATCCGTAAAGGGGTTATGATTTTTTTTTTAACAAAAAGTGTTTTTTTCTCCCCAAAAAGCGTTACATTTTCGACTTTCTGCGACTCAGAGATACTGAGTAAAACGTCTTAATCCGTAAAGGGGTTGTGATTTTTTTTTTCAACAAAAAGCGTTACATTTTCGACTTTCTGAGACTCAGATAAACGGAGTAAAACGTCGGCTTAATCCGTAAAGGGGTTATGATTTTTTATGTCAACAAAAAGTGTTTTTTCTCCCCAAAAGCGTTAATTTTCGACTTTCTGAGACTCAGATAAACTGAGTAAAACGTCTTAATCCGTAAAGGGGTTATGATTTTTTTTTCAACAAAAGTGATTTTTCTCCCCCAAAAAGCGTTACATTTTCGACTTTCTGAGAATCACATTAACTGAGTAAAACGTCTTAATCCATAAAGGGGTTATGATTTTTTTTTTTCAACAAAAAGCGTTACATTTTCGACTTTCTGAGACTCAGATAAATTGAGTAAAACGTCGTCTTAATGGGTTATGATTTTTTTTAGCTAAAAGTGGTTTTTTACCCCCAAAAAGCGTTCATTTTCGACTTTCTGAGACTCAGATAAACTGAGTAAAACGTCTTAATCCGTAAAGGGGTTATGATTTTTTTTTTTTTTTTTAACAAAAAGCGTTACATTTTCGACTCTCTGAGACTCAGATAAATTGAGTAAAACGTCGTCTTAATCCGTAAAGGGGTTATGATTTTTTATTTCAACAAAAGTGTTTTTTCTTCCCAAAAAGCGTTAATTTTTGACTTTCTAAGACTCAGATAAACTGAGTAAAACGTCTTAATCCGTAAAGGGATTATGATTTTTTTTTTCAACAATAAGTGTTTTTTCTCCCCAAAAAGCGTAAATTTTCGACTTTCTGAGACTCAGATAAACTGAGTAAAACGTCTTAATCCGTAAAGGGGTTATGATTTTTTTTTCCAACAAAAAGCGTTACATTTTCGACTTTCTGGGACCAGATTTTATTTACATTTAATGAAATACTAATAAATTTTTCTGTATTTTTTTAAGGTTTTATATTTGGCATTAGTTTTATATGCTCCTGCATTAGCTATGTATCAAGGTTAGTACTTATATATAATTTAAAAAAATAAAATAATATTTAAAATTTTTTAGTGACTGGCATCAACACAATATTTGTGGTTACTGTGATGTATTTAGTGTGCATTGTCTACACAACGATAGTGAGTAAAAAAAAATTTTTTTTTTCTAAATGCGAACTTACAAAAATGTTTGAAGGGAGGAATCAAAGCGGTGGTGTGGACGGATTGTTTTCAAGTGGTCGTCATCGTAATTTCTTTAATAGTCGTTCTCGTTAAAGGGACCATAAACTTGGGCGGCTTTAACGTAATCTGGGAAAAAAACTCGGCCGTCAACAGGACCACTTTATTCAAGTAATAATTTTTTTTATTATCTGTTTTTATAATAAATTTTTTTATGTTTGTTTTGAAGTATGGATTATTCGATGACTGAAAGATACACTTTTTGGTCATCGTTTTTTGGATCCGGGTTTTTACATATGACCACCTACGGAGGAAATCAGCTTCAGATTCAAAGATATCTGACGGTCAAATCGAGCACCGAAGCTAGAAAGTATTTATTTTTTCAAGGAAAACTTCAAATTAGAATTTTTTTTCAGAATGCTTTGGTTAAATGCAGTTGGATGGTCATTTATTAGTCTGATGTGTGTTTATGCTGGATTATTGATATTCGCTAACTATAGTGATTGTGATCCACTTTCTTCTCAGGTCAGAATTTTTTGCTATGTTGACTTATGCTTAGACCCTTCCAGGATTTTTTTCGGTCTTTAAATTTTCTTCTTTTTAACTCAGAATTTTGATCACTAAATATTTTATCAGACTTTAATTGGTTTTTTGGCTGAGAAATTCCCTTTTTACTGTATTTTCGGTCTTTTTGTCTATGTTTTCTTGTCTGAAATACCTCGGTGAAAGAATGTTTGGTCGTTTTCCACGGAATATTGGCCTAGAAAATTTTTTTGGCGCAAATTTTATTTTTATGACCCAGAAAAATTTTCTTATTACCTAGGGAAATCTCGTTTTTACCTAATTTTTTACTACTTTTCCCAACATTTGGCCAAAAGACACCTTTTTTTTTTTTTTTTTTTTCTTTTTTATTCAGATTTTATTTAGTTTTTTGGGAAAGAAATGAGGCGCTCAACATCGGACAATTTTTTTTTTTTCATTATCAGATTTTAGACCTCTTGGTGAATATGTACACCCATATAATTTTTATGTTTAGTTGGCCCTTTTTTCCCCTTTAATACGTAAAAACCGAAATGCGGCAAAGCTCTAACTGCGATATCCGAGCGGGTACGGAGGGCGAACTCCACATCCTAGTCCACAACCCCCACTCCTTTTCCCATTCCAGGGCATGACTTTTCTGTTGAGTTCGCCCGTAAAATAAAACTTTAAAATGCGAATATCTCGAAACTATAATACGTTTTGTTGAGTTCGCCCTTCGTACCCGGAGCGCCTCAAATGCACTTTAAACTTCCTTAAAGAAGATATTGAGAGACCCTCCACGTCGGGTTTTTGGGGAAGGGTCTTCCAAAACCCGGAGGGTCAAATCGAATATTGATCTTAACTTTGTCTGTGGTACCGGCCGGCCGTCCTCCCGTAGCATTTTTCACCGATTTTCACCAAATTTACAGTTGAACAAGAAATTATTGTCTGCAATTTTCGAATTTCGAAAAAATGGCGGAGATATGCACGTTTGAAATTTTTAAAAACTGCGCTGCGGCTGAACCTTTTGTCCGATTTTTACCTATTATTCCTTATAAACTTTACGAATCTGGGGTGTAAAAATTTTTATTTTGTTTTTTAAGTAGGGAGAAATATCATACTTCCACCCGTTACCAGAGGCACCCCTAGGGTAAAGTGCCCAGTATTTCTACCTCAATACTTAAAAAAATTCGCAAAAAAATTGAAAATTTGTCTAAATGCTTTAAATTATTATTCCTCTTCCTTTGTACTTCCTCGTCCTTGACCTTCCTCTCCCTTATACTTCCACCTCCATAATACATCCCCCTTCTTAATACATCTTCCTCTTAATACATCCCCCTCCTCAATACTTCCCCCTCCTATATTATTCCATCTCTTTAAGGAAGTATTCGTTGGAAGCTCTTCAAATAAGCACTTTTTCTAGAATCAACAGGCTAAACCTGGTAATATGAATTTTTCGCGTTATTTCAGCCAGGGAAATTTGTTTATGGCCTCAAATTTCTTTGATTTTTTTCCCCTTAAGGCCTGGAAACGGGTCCTACTTTCAGCCCATTTTTAAACCCCTTTTTTTTTGTCAGATTTTAGACCATTTTTTTCGATATAAAAATTAGAAGTAGTTTTTTAGTCGAGAAATACTCTATTTAAAAATTTTTGAGTGATTTCCTCCACCACATTTCAGCCGATAGACAATTTTTTTATGGCTCTTTAATTTTATTTTATTCAAATTTATTCATTTTTTAATGATATTGCTCAGATACACCCTTTTTTAAAGCCCAGAAGCCCCAATTTTTACCATGTTCCTTGTAATTTAGGCTTAGAGTCCCCTTTTTCCCTAAATTTTCAGCCTAAAATCTCCTTCTTCTAAATTCTTGGTCGTTTTGTTCTACACAGTAATAAAAACCGGTTAAATATCTTTTTTGGTCGTTTTCCAAGGTTTTTTGGACAAAAAACTTATTTTTTCGGTTGCTTTTCAGGATATTTTTTACAGCCCAGAAACGCCCATTTTTAGGCAATGTCCGCTTTAATTTTATCCCTACCAAATTTTTAGTGAGGACCTCTCTGTCTCTGAAGGCCTTTAAATTTTTTATTTTTTATTTTATTAGAAAATAGCAAAGCCAGATCAACTTTTTCCACTATACGTTATGGAATCTTTATATAACTACCCAGGCTTCCCAGGTTTATTCATCAGCGGAATATTCAGCGCAGGATTAAGGTACCTTAAATTTTTTCTTTTTTCTTCGCTCTATTTAATTTTTTAGCACCGTTTCTACAGGGATGAATTCTTTAGCTGCAATTTGGTTTGCAGAAATCGAAAGTACAGCTTTCAGAAAAAAGTTGTCTGAAACTCAAGGAGCTTTTTTGGTCAAATGTCTTGCACTTCTCTTCGGAATCATTTCATATCTCATCGTCTTCATCGTTCCTTATTTGGGAAATATGGTCCCAGTATGTATTCCAAGTGTATTCAGAAATAATATGAATACTCCCAAATCTTATTCAAAATTTATTTTAAATTGTTATTGTTAGTTGGCGGTATCATTGTCGAGCACGTTCGCAGGATGTTTACTCGCTTTGTTTCTTCTCGGAATGACATTTAAAGTCGCCAATACTTGGGTTTGTTCTTTACATTATTAAAATCTAACAAAAACTTTCTTAGGGAGCATTTATTGGAATGATGTCCAGCATATCTTTGCTTCTTTGGTTCGCTTTGGGCGCAGCCGTTTCTGAAAAATCTGGCTACAAAATACATCCACCGCTACCTCTTTCTGTTGACAACTGTTCCATAAGCATCAACAGCACTATAATGTAAAAAAGAAAAGCTGCCAAAATTATATTTCAAACTTTTTTTCAGACCTTCTTCAACTGTACCGGAAGCTTTCTTTCTGTACAGAATCTCGTATACATGGTATGGAGCGATTTCGATATGTACTACGATCATCGTTGGACTTATCGCTAGCATAATAATCGAGAAAATATCAAATTTTGGAAAACAAAAACCTGATAATAACAGAAATGATATCAACGTCAGCAATTTACTTCTGAATGAAAAAGAATTAAAAGGGTCATCAATTCTGGAGGGAAATCAAAATAATCTGAAGCTTTATAACCAAAACTTAATAAAAAAACAATAAAATTTGTAAATAAAATTTTTTAAGACAAAAAATGGTTTGTTTTTTATTCTTTAAAAAAATCGGGAAAAATACCCCGTATACAGCGGCTGTTTTTGGTTGTCCAGAAAATAAAAAGTGTTGGAAAAAAAATTTTTGTAGTCTTAAAATTAAATTCTAAATAAAAGGGCCAAAAGATTGAGGAAACTACAAAAGGAAGAGTTGAAAAAATTAGGAGGAAATCTGATTAAAAATTGTGGCCAATGAGAGCTCCTAAAAAACAGCCAATCGGACGGCAGCAACCTTATGATTGGCTAAGATCACTCATTTTCCATACACCTTGACTTGGAGAGAATAACTTCTCTTTGAAACGCAGGGAATAAAAATAAAACCTTCATTTCATAACTAAATTAATTACTAGACAAAAAGAGCCAAAAGATTGAGGAAACTACAAAAGAAAGAGTTAAAAAATTAGGAGAAATCTGATGAAAACCGTGGCCAATAAGAGCTCCTAAAAACAGCCAATCGGAATGCAGCAACCTTATGATTGGCTAAGATCACTAATTTTCCATACACCTTGACGTGGAGATCACAATAACTTCTCTTTGAAATACAGGGAATAAAAATAAAACCTTCATTTCATAACTAAATTAATTACTAGACAAAAAGAGCCAAAAGATTGACAAAACTACAAAAGAAAGAGTTAAAAAAATTAGGAAAAAATCTGATGAAAATCGTGGCCAATAAGAGCTCCTAAAAAACAGCCAATCGGCCGGTAGCAACCTCATGATTGGCTAAGATCACTAATTTTCCATACACCTTGTCGTGGAGATCACAATAACTTCTCTTTGAAACACAGGGAATAAAAATAAAACCTTCATTTCTTAATTTTAATTTTTTTCTTTTTTTTTTTTTTTTCACATTGATTCTTCCATCTTATTTTAGTGGGTGTGTACCTAACAATGTAAAAAAGATAACCTCAACACAAAAAAAGGTATAGTTTGAGAATTATTACTTATTTTTAACATCTAGACTGACCAGATATACAAAATATATTCTAATATAGAATTTTCGTGTGTGATTGGTAATAACTATACCCTCTACATATCACTAATCGACACACCCAAGTGTACCTATACAAACGACATTAATAAAATAAAAAACACAGAAAATAAAAATCACATTTATCTAAATAGCGCTATTTTATACAATTTAAAAATGAATGGTCATTTACAATCACTGTGTTATAGAAAAATTTACATTTCTTTTTTTTATTAATAGAAAGCCTAAATTATTTCAAGGCACAGGTATGGGTAAATGATATGCCGCAGACATATTTCCATCACATTTATAATGTACTAAGGTTTACCCACTTCTAACATTTATTAGCCAAGTCAGAAAACTTTGCAAAATACTTTTTTTTAAATATCAATATTTACATGATTTATACAAGTCCTCGTTTTTTTTTCTTTAAAATCTCAACCCTGCTTTGTAGAACAGAGCGGTCACTCATAGTCACTGGACTAGATATGTTAAATCGGGGTAAAAAGGGTGGGAAGGGAAAGTGGTTTTTGGATTAAAAAAATATTAGGCCTATTTTATTTAAATAAATACTAAAAAGTGTTTTTTTGTCCTGTACAAGAGTGAGAGGCTGAATTTTATGCCTGTTTTTTTGTTTTTTTAAATAATTATCACACGTTCGACTGAATGAAAGACACCTGACACTAGGGCTTAAGCCTTTTGAAACCGGCGCCATCTTGACCGAGTTTGAGCTCTTCGTAAATGGACGGAGGGACTTCGGTCGAGGCTGGGACGTGAAGTTGCTCTTGTTTCCAGCCTGACTGTGTCGTACCGCTTGATGTATTAGCGTCTGATGACTAAAAGAATTTTTAGTATGAAAACTATTTTGGTTTGTTTTTACCTGTATGTGGTCCATATTGACTTCTCGGAGGTAACTTGGGTTTTCGAATGCGACTCCGCCTGTCGATTTATGCCCTAAGAGGCTTCTCGTCCGTATAAACCAAACCGCTGCTGCGACTATTCCAACTATAAAAGCTATTGTGAAGACTAGACCGAAAGCCATTCCAACTTGAGAATGTTCTTCTCCTAAAAAATAAAAAAAATTTTTTAAAAATAAATTTATCTTGAAAACAGTGCGTCCTAGAGAAAAAATGAATAGAATAAAAATTAGAGAGAATTGAATTTCCAACTGATTTTATTTTGTGCATTTTTTCAATATCTGTAACGGTTTACGATTTACAAGCCTTTAAAAATTAACCTTCTTAATGGTTATACTGCAATAACCTTCTTACACGGAGAAGGTCAACTTTTGATGGACTTTAACGCCTAAAATGTTCAAAATTTTGAAAAATGAACTACTAGGTGTACAATTCTTCTAGCCAGACCACCAGAAAAGAGTAGAAGATAAAAACTTACCCATACTGGCGGCTGATGTGATGTATTTTTCATCTGTACTAAACCGTACAGTTTCTGTAAGCGTACTTGTTCCTTTAGTATTTCCTGCTTTAACCATGCATTCGTAAATAACTCCAGATTTGAGTCCAGTGATTTTCAAACTCGTTGTTTTACTGTCGTTTTTGATGGGCGAATTGTTGGGGCCTGCTGGCCTCCAGAAAACTCTGTACATTTCCACAGTGTGTGGGTTTTTAATCGGCGGGTCCCATCGAACCCAAACTGAATGGTCGTCGATTCTCTCAATTCGGACATTCTGCGGAGGCCCTGGTAGTTTTTCTAAAAAGAAAGATTAGAATTTGATACATTTAGAATTTATGATACCTCTCCCGCCGCGGAAGCAAGACATGATTTTTTTGGTGTGCTGTAGAAGACACATTTTGCTATCTTGAGCATACAGAGGTTCCCCACGGCACCATTCTAAGCAGTTTCGTTCCACTCCTGATTGTGCGCAGCAGCTCCTATGATCTGAACCGTCAGATGCGCATTTCATAAACTTGTCAAAATCGTTTAAGCACTCAGGTCGATCAATAACAGCATCGATATCAAGGTAGAAAGAACACGCGTCCATACATGTCGAAGTCACATTTTGCTCCACACAACATTGCGTCACATTTGAAACAGGGGCCTAAATCATTTTAAATTTTTTGAACATCAACATCAAAATACTAACCACATTGCGAAGCCTGACAGAAACCGCCCGTGTCGCGTTCCCAAATGCATTTTCAGCATGACAGTAATATTCACCTTCTTCTGCATCCGTTATTGATTTGATTGTCAAATGCATAATCCACTTATCTTCATCCTTAAAAATCATAAATAAAAAAACAAACTCCTACATACTACTTACGTCTTTACTCCTAATAATATTGATTGCATATTTGTTGCTTTGAATTACTGGTATTCGTTGTGTTATGTCCTGCCAAACATCATTTGTGGTTCAGGATGGGCTTCAACGAGGCATTCAAGCGTAACCGTATCGCCATGAGTGGCCATTGCTATTCCTGATGCTGTCAGATGTGGTTTATCTAAACAAAATGATACATTGTAGACTTGACCATAGCAAAAATCAGGGATTCCCAAACTTTCCTTTCTGTTTTGAGCGATTTTTGTTCTGCGGACCCCCTTATGGGGCTTGGGGTACTGCCAAGCTGTCCCAGGGAGTCTGCAGACTGCTCATAGTAACCCCCTGATATAAATTATACGTACAACTTATAACGATTCGTCTCCTAGATTCATTTGGAGTTCCGTAACCGTTGTCTGCATAGCATGATATGTGGTTCATATCCCGAGTGACGTTAAATATCACAGTAACCATATGTCGTGTGACTTCTTGTCTTACTAATCTACCAGATATGTAAAGAGATATTGTAGGCATTGGTGTTCCCATAGCTATACATAAGACGGTCATACTGCTTCCTTCACGACTAAATTGATAGGATGTACCGTCGGTAACTAAAAAAAAGAAAATTAAAAGCCTGATATGTGCAAAATGTTGCTAACCTCAACAAATGCAGGATAAGCAGGGTCTGTCCAAGCAATAAGAGTTTCTGAGGTAACTTTGCCCTTTTTTAGAAATAGCAGTCACATAAATAACATATTGAGTGTTCGGACTAAGCTGTTGAAGAGTATGTGATGTCACTGAAGTCTGCGCAGCATTGAAAGACGAATCTGCACTCGTCTTATAAAATATTCTATAAAAATTTTTTGTAAATTAAATAAATTAAAGATTTTTATAAGAACCTGTAGGACAGCTTTTCGAAAGGATCGCTGAATTCAGGCGGTTGCCATGTTATTGTCACGTATTCTGCGCTGTGACCGGAAATGGCCAAAGAGTGCGGTGATGATGTTACTGCAGCCACAGTTTTTTCTCCCATATCTTTAAAAAAATTATAATTTTTTTAAATTTGTTCTATTCATACTTGTCTTAGTAATGTTGATCAGAAGAATAGAAGAGGGAGAGATGTTCCATGTTGATTCCGTGCGACGACAAAAATATTGTAAATTTCTCCTTTTTCCAAATCTGTCAGAGTATCGCTGGTTGTGGTGACCATTTTTTGCTAAAAGAAAGCAAAGGAGGTTAAATTGTGAAAGGTTAATAGGTTAGTTGCTTAGGTTAGGCATTTCTTTATAACAGGGAAGAGAACTTAAATAAATTACATTATCGAGTTTCAATACAGTTTCATGCATGGTCGTCTTGTCGACTTTTTTATAGTTGATAACATAGCCAGTGGCGTTGGCTCCATCGGTCGGTGGCTCCCAGGATAACGTCACTGTTGAATCGTTACCGCTGAGGCATGAAGTTCTGAAATCTGCCCAGGTAGAAGTCCAGTGCCTGAAGAAAATAATAGAAAACGAAAATAAAACCAAAATAAGATACCTTCTTCAAAACATTGGACGATGTTTCCAATGAAAGGGACGCAAGTGGCTGATGCTCCAATCAACGGACGAGTTACAACGCCTGAGCATAAAGGAAGACAAGTCGGATGTACTCCTCTTCTTGAACAGCAAGGACTGTGGTTTCTTCCGCCAGCCCCACATCGGATCAACTTGGAAATTCCGGACCACAAACCAACCAATGCCTTCATTTGCGACATACTTGCATCATAACTGCAAAGAGGCATACATGGTGTACTCAAACCAGCTGAAGCACAGCACTCTGTACGTTGTACTCATTTTCATTTTCTTCCAATTTCGCTTCCATGATCTAAAATTTCAAAAATTAATTTGATTTCTACAGGGATTTCTGTTTTTACTTTGCTTTGTGTAGTGAAGACGACTCTTTGGGAACCTTCGCTTGCTCCATGTACATTAAGAGCATTTATATTGACTTCATAAAGAGTATCGCTTTTTAGATCATCAAGAATCCATGGTGGTTTCACCTAATAAAAGATGATTAACAAAAAATCAATGATGATTCTACTACCTCATAGAATGTAGCATATTCATCGTCATCGGCATCTAAAGACCTGAAGTTTAAATTATAGTGAATGACAGTTTCTGGGAGATATTTAGGAGGGCTCCAGTTGACTATGGCGAAATCAGTATCGATATTGGTCACTCTGACATTAGTTGGTGGGCCTGGAAGTACACCGTAGCCTTGCATAAGGCAGTCTCTGTACGTCGGTATATACCGTATGCATCTAGAAAAGAAAATAATGACTGGCTGCTCTGCATAAAGAAATTACTTGAATAGATGAAATTAAGCTGAGAGACATTTCCGGCGCAAAGATGCTGGCAGATATCAGGAAGTCCTCGTGCACGGCAGCAAGGAGTATGATCGATTCCATTGGTCAAACATCCAAAAGTTGTATTCGCCCAGGGTGCGCATATCATCAAATCCGACAGCTGAAGATTTGTTATTTGAGTCACCTCGCATAAATTCGTCAGACATCTAAAGAAAATAATCATTTTAAGTTTAGTTTGTTAATTTAAACTTACTTTCATGTTTAACCCCGTTGTTCATACAGCATTGCTTTATGTCTGGGAGGTTAGGAACGACCTTTGGAGTTTTGTCTCTCACTTGACCTGGCGTCATTGTCAAAGAGCGGACGGGATTCGAAGGAATGCTTGTGCCGTATTTACTTTTCGCCGTTACTGTCACTTCATACATTGTAAACTGCACTAGCTCTTTAATTATAACGTAATTAGTCTGATTGTCAGAGACCTGTAATGAAACAATTAAAAATTAATTTAGGACAGACTAATGAAATTTAATTTCAATAAAAATTTAATTCTTTTTTGTAATTTGCAGGTTGATTCCAGTAACCTACTGGAGAGAAAATTCTGAAGAAGCAGTAGAGCAGAAAAAAGTTAAGTGATTCGACTTTTGGTTCTGCTGTTCCTAGAGACAGGTTGACACTGAGGTTGCGTTTATAGGTTATAAACGCGGTTATAGTTTATAGGTTATAAACGCAACCTCAGTGTCAACCTGTCTCTAGGAACAGCAAGAACCCAAAAGTCGAATCACTTAACTTTCTTCTGTTCTACTGCTTCTTCAGAATTTTCTCTGATGAAAAATTGGGTAGAAAAGTTGGTGTATTAGCCCCAAATCGTTGCGTTATAGGTTATAAACGCGGTTATAGTTTATAGGTTATAAATGCAACCTCAGTGTCAACCTGTATCTAGGAACAGCAGGAACCCAAAAGTCGAATCACTAGACTTTTTTCTGCTCTACTGCTTCTTCAGAATTTTCTCTGATGAAAAATTGGGTAGAAAAGTTAGTGTCTTAGCCCCAAATCGTTGCGTTTATAGGTTATAAACGCGGTTATAGTTTATAGGTTATAAACGCAACCTCAGTGTCAACCCGTCTCTAGGAACAGCAGGAACCCAAAAGTCGAATCACTTGACTTTTTTCTGCTCTACTGCTTCTTCAGAATTTTCTCTGATGAAAAATAGGGTAGGAAAGTTGGTGTCTTAGCCCCAAATCGTTGCGTTTATAGGTTATAGGTTATAAACGCGGTTTTAGTTTATAGGTTATAAACGCAACCTCAGTGTCAACCTGTCTCTAGGAACAGCAGCCCAAAAGTCGAATCACTTAACTTTTTTCTGCTCTACTGCTTCTTCAGAATTTTCTCTGATGAAAAATTGGGTAGAAAAGTTGGTGTATTAACCCCAAATCGTTGCGTTTATAGGTTATAGACGAGGTTATAGTTTATAGGTTATAAATGCAACCTCAGTGTCAACCTGTCTCTAGGAACAGCAGGAACCCAAAAGTCGAATCACTTAACTTTTTTCTGCTCTACTGCTTCTTCAGAATTTTCTCTGATGAAAAATTGGGTACAAAAGTTGGTGCCTAAGCCCCAAATCGTTGCATTTATAGGTTATAGGTTATAAACGCGGTTATTGTTTATAGGTTATAAATGCAACCTCAGTGTCAACCCGTCTCTAGGAACAGCAGGAACCCAAAAGTCGAATCACTTAACTTTTTTCTGCTCTACTGCTTCTTCAGAATTTTCTCTGATGAAAAATTGGGTAGAAAAGTTGGTGTCTTAGCCCCAAATCGTTGCGTTTATAGGTTATAGGTTATAAACGCGGTTATAGTTTATAGGTTATAAACGCAACCTCAGTGTCAACCTGTCTCTAGGAACAGCAGGAACCCGAAAGTCGAATCACTTGACTTTTTTCTGCTCTACTGCTTCTTCAGAATTTTCTCTGATGAAAAATTGGGTAGAAAAGTTGGTGTTTTAGCCCAAAATCGTTGCGTTTAAAGGTTATAGGTTATAAACGCGGTTATAGTTAATAGGTTACAAACGCAACCTCAGTGTCAACCTGTCTGTAGGAACAGCAGGAACCCAAAAGTCGAATCACTTAACTTTTTTCTGCTTTACTGCATCTTCAGAATTTTCTCTGATGAAAAATTGGGAAGAAAAGTTGGTGTCAGCCCCAAATCGTTGCGTTTATAGGTTATAAACGCGGTTATAGTTTATAGGTTATAGACGCAACCTCAGTGTCAACCTGTCTCTAGGAACAGCCGGAACCCAAAAGTCGAATCACTTAACTTTTTTCTGCTCTACTGCTTCTTCAGAATTTTCTCTGATGAAAAATTGGGTAGAAAAGTTGGTGTCTTAGGCCCAAATCTGGTTGGAAACTTGGAGAAAACCAAATTCAGGCAAAAAAATGGGTTTCCCGGAAAAACAATCGAAGAAAAACGTCTGAATGGCTTTCCAAGACGTCTATTTCCTGACATCTGGGCCTCAAAACATGTTGAATTTAGTCGTTGAGAAACTAACTATTAGGCGTTTTAGGTTTAGGATATTCGTTACGATCATTGGGGAATGAGAGGAATGGCGAGAACCAAATAGGAACATTTGCCATCAAATCGTGCGTGCAAAAGCGTTGATTCGTATACGATTCAAATCCCGTTTTCCTACATTCAGAAATATCGCTCACCCCCCGGCGCGATAGGCCCCGATGAAAAACGGCCATCGAAAATTACATCATGATCCACCGAACGTCAATTAACGTCCTTTTGTTCTATAACTATTGTTGGGAAAAAATGAGTTACAATTATCAAATTTACGAATGAGAGGATCCGTCAGTGGCAGAGATCTTTTGTTTTGTTTGACAAAAGGGAAATTGAAAAGCTTTCTTACCTTGACGTTCACTTGGACGCTATGCGGAGTGACAATCGAGACGCTCGAGTTGTCCGAAGTATTCGACGGACTTTGACTGCTCGGATCGAAACTTCGAAGCATCGTTACGTTCACTGTGTATTCAGTCACTTTGTCCGCGTTATTGAACGGAGGGACCCATTCGACACCGAATGATGTATCGGTTAGAGGCGTAACGACAACATCAAGCGGTTGACTCGGTAATATCTCTATAAGAAAAAAATTTCGTCAATGTTCGATAAAGACCATCCTGAAATTACCGATTCCTTCGACTATACAAGCTAGAGTTTGTTCCGTATAAGCAGCGCATGAAAAATGAGTTTTTATATTGTCCGTTATCATTGTGTATTCACCCCTGCAGACATCTTGACAAATGTCGGGGACTTTTTCTTCGACGCAGCACGGAACGTGATTTCTTCCATCTGAAAATTTCGTTTTTAATAATAGCCATTTGACCTCAGCCAGTAGGGATTAAATCAGTGGCGGATTGTTTTCTAGAGACGCTTCGGGAGGAATTTCATTACGGGGCAAGTCTCAGGAGAAAAACGGTAAAAAGAAGATATTTTTGTTGGCCAAAGTGAGCAAAAAAGCTTTTAAACTTGTAAATCAACCTTGTAAACTTGTAAATTAACCTTGTAAACTTGTAAATCTAACTTTTTTTATTTAATCTAACTTGTAAACTGATTAACCTTGTAAACTTGTAAATCTAACTTTTTTATTTAATCAAACTTGTAAACTTGTAAACTAATTAACCTTGTAAACTTGTAAATTAACCTCGTAAACTTATAAATCTAACTTTTTTTATTTAATTTCTAGAGACGCTTCGGGAGGAATTTCATTACGGGGCAAGTCTCAGGAGAAAATCGGTAAAAAGAAGATATTTTTGTTGGCCAAAGTGAGCAAAAAAGCTTTTAAACTTGTAAATCAACCTTGTCAACTTGTATATCTAACTTTTTTATTTAATCTAACTTGTAAACTTGTAAACTAATTAACCTTGTAAACTTGTAAATTAACCTTGTAAACTTGTAAATTAACCTTGTAAACTTGAGAATCCAACTTTTTATTTAATCTAACTTGTAAACTTGTAAACTAATTAACCTTGTAAACTTGTAATTAACCTCGTAAACTTGTAAATCTAACTTTTTTTATTTAATTTCTAGAGACACTTCGGGAGGAATTTCATTACGGGGCAAGTCTCAGGAGAAAATCGGTAAAAAGAAGATATTTTTGTTGGCCAAAGTGAGCAAAAAAGCTTTTAAACTTGTAAATTAACCTTGTAAACCTAACTTTTTATTTAATCTAACTTGTAAACTAATTAACCTTGTAAACTTGTAAATTAACCTTGTAAACTCGTAAATTAACCTTGTAAACTTGTAAATCTAACTTTTTTTATTTAATCTAACTTGTAAACTAATTAACCTTGTAAACTCGTAAATTAACCTTGTAAACTTGTAAATCTAACTTTTTTTATTTAATCTAACTTGTAAACTAATTAACCTTGTAAACTTGTAAATTAACCTTGTAAACTTGTAAATTTAACTTGTAAACTAATTAACCTTGAAAACTTGTAAATTAACCTTGTCAACTTGTCAATCTAACTTTTATATTTAATCTAACTTGTAAACTAATAACCTTGTTAACTTGTAAATTAACCTTGTAAACTTGTAAATCTAACTTTTTTATTTAATCTAACTTTTAAACTTGTAAATTAACCTTGTAAACTTGTAAATCTAACTTTTTTATTTAATCTAACTTTTAAACTTGTAAATTAACCTTGTAAACTTGTAAATCTAACTTTTTTGTTTAATCTAACTTGTAAACTAATTAACCTTGTAAACTTGAAAATTAACCTTGTAAACCTAACTTTTATATTTAATCTAACTAGTAAACTAATTAACCTTGAGAACTTGTAAATTAACCTTGTAAACTTGTAAATCTAACTTTTTAAATTAAACTAACTTGTAAACTAATTAACCTTGAAAACTTGTAAATTTAACTTGTAAACTAATTAACCTTGAAAACTTGTAAATTAACCTTGTAAACTTGTAAATCTAACTTTTTTATTTAATCTAACTTGTAAACTAATTAACCTCGTAAACTTGTAAATCTAACTTTTTTATTTAATCTAACTTGTAAACTAATTAACCTTGTAAACTTGTAAATTAACCTTGTAAATCTAACTTGCTGTAAAGAGCTTTACGCTCATAGCAAATTGGCAAATAAATTATTATTATTATTAAAAACCAATGCCCTAAAATCCGCAGCCAAAAAATTTCTGGGTAAAACTTTTTACTGGACACAATTGTATGAACCCTGAGTTATCACTTATAAAATGAAGTTAAAAAAGTTGATGATGAAGCATAATGAAGACAGGGCATAAATGAGGTTGAGTCATGTCTTTTAAATCAAATCATTTGAATCGATTCTGTTCGAATTACCGGCCATGCATTTGACGATAGAGGGGAAGTCGGATTCGCAATGCTCCGGATCTTGCCCGGTGGTCCCGTCCAAAATGCTTTGGATGTTGCAGAAGCCCAGACAGGCGGACGAGACGTTCAATGCGATGCAGCAATCGGTGTAGTTGTGATTCGGCGGCTTCTCCGTCGTCGAGAGGGAAGTCGTCGGCGTCGGCGTCGGCGGCGGGACTAAATCTCTCGGTAAAACTAAAAAGAAATTGGTAAAGAAAAGATTTTATTTTTCTTTTGTTACCTGATAGTTTATGAAACGTCTGTACGATCGGCGTGCTATTGACTTCACAGGTGTACAAGCCTGTATCGTTCGGCCTCACTTTTTTTATCGCCAGAACCCATACGTCTCCTCCTAAAAATAAATCGTTTCAGCACATAAGAAAAGGGACATTTTTAAGGAGCAAAAAAAAAAAAAAAAATTTACAAAAGTGGACCCTCGTTTTATTGGCACAAGAGCGTTTGAAGGATGTCAATATTGAAAGGAAAGGCCCATGAACAATTTATTTATTTTTTACAAAGACGTAGACGTACAGAGTAGTCCAGTCTAGTCAATAAAAAGGAACCAAGAGTTTTTCTCGCGCTGATTTTTCCGGGTCATATCAATTTTACTGGTTACTACGTACTAGTTGTTACTAGCTACTAGTTAGTGCTAGTTACTAGCTACTAGTTAGTGCTAGTTACTAGCTACTAGTTAGTGCTAGTTACTAGCTACTAGTTAGTGCTAGTTACTAGCTACTAGGTAGTGCTAGTTACTAGCTACTAGTTAGTGCTAGTTACTAGCTACTAGTTAGTGATAGTTACTAGCTACTAGTTGTTACTAGCCACTAGTTAGTGCTAGTTACCAGCCACTAGTTAGAGCTAGTTACTAGCCTCTAGTTACTAGCCTCTATTTAGTGCTAGTTTAGTGCTAGTTACTAGCCTCTATTTAGTGCTAGTTACTAGCCTCTATTTAGTGCTAGTTACTAGCCTCTATTTAGTGCTAGTTACTAGCCTCTATTTAGTGCTAGTTACGAGCCTCTAGTTACTATCCTCTATTTAGTGCTAGTTACGAGCCTCTATTTAGTGCTAGTTACGAGCCTCTATTTAGTGCTAGTTACGAGCCTCTATTTAGTGCTAGTTAGTGCTAGTTAGTGCTAGTTACTAGCCTCTATTTAGTGCTAGTTACGAGCCTCTATTTAGTGCTAGTTACGAGCCTCTATTTAGTGCTAGTTACTAGCCTCTATTTAGTGCTAGTTACGAGCCTCTATTTAGTGCTAGTTACGAGCCTCTATTTAGTGCTAGTTACTAGCCTCTATTTAGTGCTAGTTACGAGCCTCTATTTAGTGCTAGTTACGAGCCTCTATTTAGTGCTAGTTACGAGCCTCTATTTAGTGCTAGTTACTAGCCTCTATTTAGTGCTAGTTACGAGCCTCTATTTAGTGCTAGTTACGAGTCTAGTTACTAGCCTCTATTTAGTGCTAGTTACGAGCCTCTATTTAGTGCTAGTTACGAGCCTCTATTTAGTGCTAGTTAGCCTCTATTTAGTGCTAGTTACTAGCCTCTATTTAGTGCTAGTTACGAGCCTCTATTTAGTGCTAGTTACGAGCCTCTATTTAGTGCTAGTTACTAGCCTCTATTTAGTGCTAGTTACGAGCCTCTATTTAGTGCTAGTTACGAGCCTCTATTTAGTGCTAGTTACGAGCCTCTATTTAGTGCTAGTTACTAGCCTCTATTTAGTGCTAGTTACGAGCCTCTATTTAGTGCTAGTTACTAGCCTCTATTTAGTGCTAGTTACGAGCCTCTATTTAGTGCTAGTTGCTAGTTACGAGCCTCTATTTAGTGCTAGTTACTAGCCTCTATTTAGTGCTAGTTACTAGCCTCTAGTTACTACCCTCTATTTAGTGCTAGTTACTAGCCTCGATTAAGTGCTAGTTACTAGCCTCTATTTAGTGCTAGTTACGAGCCTCTATTTAGTGCTAGTTACGAGCCTCTATTTAGTGCTAGTTACTAGCCTCTATTTAGTGCTAGTTACTAGCCTCTATTTAGTGCTAGTTACGAGCCTCTATTTAGTGCTAGTTACGAGCCTCTATTTAGTGCTAGTTACTAGCCTCTATTTAGTGCTAGTTACGAGCCTCTATTTAGTGCTAGTTACGAGCCTCTATTTAGTGCTAGTTACGAGCCTCTATTTAGTGCTAGTTACTAGCCTCTATTTAGTGCTAGTTACGAGCCTCTATTTAGTGCTAGTTACTAGCCTCTATTTAGTGCTAGTTACGAGCCTCTATTTAGTGCTAGTTACGAGCCTCTATTTAGTGCTAGTTACTAGCCTCTATTTAGTGCTAGTTACTAGCCTCTAGTTACTACCCTCTATTTAGTGCTAGTTACTAGCCTCGATTAAGTGCTAGTTACTAGCCTCTATTTAGTGCTAGTTACGAGCCTCTATTTAGTGCTAGTTACGAGCCTCTATTTAGTGCTAGTTACTAGCCTCTATTTAGTGCTAGTTACTAGCCTCTATTTAGTGCTAGTTACGAGCCTCTATTTAGTGCTAGTTACGAGCCTCTATTTAGTGCTAGTTACTAGCCTCTATTTAGTGCTAGTTACGAGCCTCTATTTAGTGCTAGTTACGAGCCTCTATTTAGTGCTAGTTACGAGCCTCTATTTAGTGCTAGTTACTAGCCTCTATTTAGTGCTAGTTACGAGCCTCTATTTAGTGCTAGTTACTAGCCTCTATTTAGTGCTAGTTACGAGCCTCTATTTAGTGCTAGTTACGAGCCTCTATTTAGTGCTAGTTACTAGCCTCTATTTAGTGCTAGTTACTAGCCTCTAGTTACTACCCTCTATTTAGTGCTAGTTACTAGCCTCGATTAAGTGCTAGTTACTAGCCTCTATTTAGTGCTAGTTACGAGCCTCTATTTAGTGCTAGTTACTAGCCTCTATTTAGTGCTGCCCATTTAAATTTATTTCCTGCGTTTAAAAATAGATTTTTAATGATTTTTTGAAAAATTTTTTTCGAACTGCTAGGAAAGTTTCGTCTGCTGAGTGGGAGTTGATGACGTCAAGAGTGCTATTACACAAAGATGAACACAAGTGACGTCACGTACCACGCACTGCCAGACATTATCACTAGCCAAATTTCAAAAATTCATTAAAAATCCATTTTTCAACGCAGAAAAAAATTCCAACGGTATTGTTTCTTATTTTTTCCCCTCTTTAATTTAATATAGTTCCTAATTTCCGAGTGCACTGTGAATGTTTTGTTTTCTTCTACATTTGAATGTGGAAATAAAAAGGGTCTTTTACAAGCACTTCTATGAAAATAAAGAGTGTAGATCAACAAAAATGAAGTCTTTCCCGAGAAAATAAATTTCTTAGGTTTTCCTATGTGAGGAATGGTATACGTCCGGAAACAGTAGCGCGGTGATATATGTGGTTACCCTCTCTTAGTATTATTTATTCAGAAATCTTGAAGCTCGACGAGAAAAAGGGAAGAATATTGTTAGTCCTTGTCATGGTCATGTCTACGAAGCAAAGGGGGGGGCCCCCCCGGGCTCCCCCTCCGGTTTTTCTTACGTTTCGTTTTCCGACCACGCTCCCAATTTCGCGATCCAGGATATTGTCCTACCCAATCCAGGAGGGAGAAAAAAACCCATCTCTTCACTTTGGAGATATGTAAGGGGGTTTTTCCTCCTTTCCATCCCACCCTTTGATGTTTTCAATAAATCAACAACACTGTATAAGAAACGTACAATTTTTTCGTGTAGAAAAATCAACATAAAAAGGAAAGAGAAAAAATGATATAAAATACTTCATAAAATGCGTATACTTCATTTTCTAAGCAAACTTTTATTTATAACGCTTTGAATTTTTTTTTTTTTCCAAACATCACATCTGATAGTGAAAACTTCAGAATTATATTTAAAATTTTAGTATTGAATTCATTCAATCGTAACATTCCCGCGCATTAGTTTGGAATTACTGGGGTGAGAAAAAGCGTTTTTAATTGGCTGAAAAACGAATTTTATTATAAAGACCAAGGCTCAATATTTTGCATTTATAATTCAGAGAGGGGAAAAAATTTTTTAAACTGAAAATATTTAAACTGATAAAATTTTAGGAAAGAATTTAGAACAAAAAAAAAGGTTCTCCAGTGGGATTTGAACCCGTGACCTTCAGGTTACGTACTATAACTAAGCTATGGAAGCCGTTAGGCGGAATTTTTCGAAAATAAGAACGAAACGAAAACTTCCTTAAAGAGAAGTAAGAATATAGGAGGGGGAAGTATTAAAGAGGGGAAGTATAAAGGAGGGGAAGTATACGGGAGGGGAAGTATAAGGAAGGGGAAGTATACGGGAGGGGAAGTATAAGGAAGGGGAAGTATAACGAAGGGGGAAGTTTTTTGTTTATTTTTTCGAAAAATTTTCAAGTTTTTTTTTTTGAAAAAGAATTTAGGGTAAAAAGTACTAGTTTGAAGAGCTTCCAACGAAAACTTCCTTAAAAAGAAGAAAGAATATAGGAGGGGGAAGTATTAAAGAGGGGAAGTGTAACAGGGGGAAGTATAAAGGAGGGGAAGTATCCGGGAGGGGAAGTATAACGAAGGGGGAAGTTTTTTTGTTTGTTTTTTCGAAAAATTTTCAAGTTTTTTTTTTTTTAAAGAATTTAGGGTGAAAAGTACTAGTTTGAAGAGCTTCCAACGAAAACTTCCTTAAAAATAAGAAAGAATATAGGAGGGGGAAGTATTAAAGAGGGGAAGTGTAACGAAGGGGGAAGTATAAAGGAGGGGAAGTATCCGGGAGGGGAAGTATAACGAAGGGGGAAGTTTTTTTGTTTGCTTTTTCGAAAAATTTTCAAGGTTTTTCCTTTTTGAAAAAGAATTTAGGGTAAAAAGTACTAGTTTGAAGAGCTTCCAACGAAAACTTCCTTAAAAAGAAGTAAGATTATAGGAGGGGGAAGTATTAAAGAGGGGAAGTGTAACGGAGGGGGAAGTATAAAGGAGGGGAAGTATACGGGAGGGGAAGTATAACGAAGGGGGAAGTTTTTTTGTTTGTTTTTTCGAAAAATTTTCAAGTTTTTTTTTTGAAAAATTTTTTTTTTCCGAAAATTGTTCTAAGTGTCAAGGTAGAAATAATGGGATTTTTGCCCAAGGGAGGTCCCTCTCGTTACGCGTGAAAGGATGAAATTTCTCCCTACTAAAATGATAATTATTATAACAAAATGACAATTTTTTATGGACCAAAAATTCGTAAAAAATATAAGGAGTAATTGGTGAAAATTTGGTAAAAATGGGACCAACGGTTCGGCTGCACCGAATTTTTTTAACTTCCTCAAAGAAGTTATTTTGATACCCCCAACGTCGTTAATATTTCAAACAGACTTAATCTTCGCGATTTTTTCGAAATTCAAAAATCATCGACTAAAGAAATGGTGAAAATCGGTTGAAAACAGTGGACGTAAACCGTACCGGAAAAAAAAAGGCTACGGCCGGCCGGCACTACAGACAAAGTTAAAATCGGTAAAGATCAATATTCGATTTGACCCTCCGGGGTCGGGAAGACCCTTCCCCAAAAACCCGACGTCGAGAGTATACAAAAACTTCTTTAAGGAAGTTAAAAAGGGTTCTCCAGTGAGCTTTGAACCCGCAACCTTTGGTTACATACTACAATTAAGCTATGGAAGCCGTTTGGTGAAATTTTTCGAAATTAAGAAAATTAGGAATAAAATGGGGAAAAAAGTACTCCAGTGGCTTCTATTTATTCTTTTCGTTTATAAAATCAGAAAAAATATTAAGTAAAAAAAAAAATCATTTGGATACAGAGGATTTAAATGTTGAAAATGTTTCCATTATTTAAGCTGGAAGTAATTCTTAAAATAAATAATCAATGCCCGTATTTTGGTTGAGAATTTAATTTAGGGGAGATTTTGAGGATAACCCGCCTCGGGGAATTTATTTAACAAAGTTAATCTGGGAAGAAAAAAACAGGAAGATTAAAGAGAGCTTAAAAAAAATCGTCCGAAACTCAAAATTGAAGGTTTGTTTTCCCTGAAAGCCCTTTTCTAATGGCTAATTATCAAAATATGTCTGTTTCTTTTTATGATTAATGATCTACGTTTCATCATTGAATAGGAATTTGAATATTAATTTCTGGGGTTTCAGGAATGTGTATTAATTTGATATCGTACAATAGGATTACCCCCGAGGGTCCTATGAAGGGGGTTCACCCTTAATACCTTGAGTTTATCGGAAAACAAGGCTGAAACTTGTGACAAATAGGCTTTTCGAGACGAGCGAATTGTCTAGGAATGTCCAGCATTGTTCTCACGATTAATCTTCATTTAGTTTGATTTGAATTTCTGATGTAAACGGGTTATAGAAGAAAAGATAATTAATTGCCAATTATTTTAAACAATTATAAAAAGATGCGGGATTAAATGTATAAATTGATGCTTACTTGATGGTGATCAATTGATTTAATTTGTGGGACATGAGAAAAGCGGGGGCCTGGATGGGAAAAAATTACTCAAAACGGACGGGTTTATCCATCAATCATTCGCGGGGGATTCTTCGTAAAGGCCGAAATTCGATAGATTAGTTTAAGATTTTAGACAAATAATAACATTTTCGATTCTCAGGAATGGAAAAACCCCGTTTTGTCAGGTGTTTGGGAATTTATTTATCAGGTTTTTCGTGATTTTTTAGTCTAGGAAGTGTTTTTGTGGTCTTTTGCCCAAGAAAAACACGACCCGCTTTGGAATTTTGGACATCTGGTCACCTGGAAGGACTTGAGGAGATACGTGTCGACATAATGCGGTTCGCCATAATGCATTTGAACATAAAATAGCAGAAATCGCGAGTTACCGTTCACCGTAAAAAATCTGCGGCTCAACGCAAAGTTGAAAACTTTCACCATAATGCATTTGAACATAATACATTTCACCATAAAGAAGAGATTTAATACTTTTGTCGTTTTGACATTAGTCGTTTCAACATAAAGCAGTTGAACATAAAGGAAACTTTAATTTTAAAGAACTTATCGTATCGCCATAAAACTTTTTCTGTCGTATGGGCAAAATCTCACCATAATCTAGGGACAGCCAAAAAGGCAAGCCTATTTTTGCCATTTAAAACGCGATTATGGTGAAACTAAAACCTTAAAACTTGACAGTTCACCATAATGCAAAACATCCTCGCGAGAGGAAAAAAATTAACCCCCTTGGGAAATAAAACGAGCTGATCCCATTGGCAGCCTGCTTGCTTTTCCGAGTTTATGGTAAGATGCTTTATGTCGAATTGCATTATGGTGAACTGTCAAGTTTTAAGGTTTTTGTCGTTTCGCCATAATAGCGTTTTAAACGGCGATAATAGGCTTGCTCTTTCGATGTCCCTAGTTTATGATGAGATGTATTATGCCCAAACGACAGAAACATTTCTGTGGCGAAACAAGTTTAAAGAGAGGCTTTTATGGTGAGAAGCGTTATGGTGACTTGCACTTTTTTTTATGTCGACTTGCATTGAAAAAGTCATAAAATGCAATATGCTCAAAATTTTTCAACTTATGAGAACATAAACTAGGAACATTGAAAAAAGGCGAAACTAAACAAACCTTAAAACTTGACAGTCACACATCCTTGCGAGAGGAAAAAAATTTACCTCTTTGTGTCATAAAACGAGCTGATCCCATTGGCTGCCTGCTCTTTTGCTTTATCTAGTTAATGGTGAGATGTTTTATGTTGAATTGCATTTTAGTGACTAGTTTATGGTGAGATGTATTATGCCCAAACGACAGAAACAGTTTTATGGCGAAACAACAAGTTTAGAGAGGCTTTTATGGTGAGAAGCGTTATGGTGACTTGCACTTTTGTTATACCGACTTGCATTTATTGAAAAAGTCATAAAATGCCATATGCTAAAAAGTCAATATGCTAAAATGCAATGTGCTAAAAGTCATAAAATGCAACAAGTTTAAAAAGAGGCTTTTATGGTGAGAAGCGTTATGATGACTTGCACTTTTTATAAGTTGACTTGCATTTATTGAAAAAGTCGTTTATGGCGAAACGCTTTATGTTGAAATGTATTATGCTCAAAATTTTTGAACTTTTGAGAGCTTAATGTTGAATTTCATTATGCCGAAACGCATTATGGTGAACTACAGGTTTTTTATGTCGAAATGCAGATTTTTTATGTTCAACTGCTTTAGGGTGAAATGTTGAACGGTGTTCTCCCGCTTCGAGATACTAGGCCCTCTGGAGAAAAAGACATTCTGTGTAAAAATTTTAGGCCCTTTGCCCCCCCCCCCCCTCAAATAGCAAAAATAGTGGCCATGCAACCTTCCTCCGGTAAGAAAACCGGAAAGCCAGGTAAGCATCCTTCATCAAAAATCTGCATTTCGACATAAAAAACCTGTAGTTCACTATAATGCGTTTCGGCATAATGAAATTCAACATTAAGCTCTCAAGCCAGGTAAGGATCCTTCACATGGGTTAGTTTTTAGATAAAATTTTTACAACCCCAGACGAGTATTTTTTTTTCTCATAAAATAAATGATTCGTGAAAAATTAGTCTGAAATCGAAAATCCTCTTTTACCTATGTCAATGTGTTATATTACGCCCTAAATGTTATTTTGTGTATTGAGTCAAAAATGATTTATGAGTAAGGTCGGAAAAGCGAGAGAACACCATTTTCATCAAATCCATTTCCGATTCAGCCCGTTTTCTGCGGCTCTTTTAATGGCCTGAAACGTCGAGATTAGAGAGCCACTCTTTTTTTATTTTTATGAAAAATTTTGTTGAGTAAAAAAGGAAAAATTCTTTCATTAAGAAGGTGACTCATGAATAATGATTAAAATGAAAAGTAGTAGGTACACATTTTATTATTTCCATTTTCACTCGGGCGTTTCACCACTCCGCAGAATGGTGGTCTCATTTAATGGAAAACGTCCTGTATAAATCAAGGACGGTGACAACATAAGAAGACGGTGGAAGATTTAAATGACCTCTTGAGTAACAGATTGGACGGATAGAAGATAAAAGACTGTCACCGCAGTGATTGAAAACAAGCCTTTTATTCCCATGACCCACAAAAATGGGAAGAATATTATAAAAATGCTTACCATCGTCGTGGATGACTTGGATCCTTTTATCCAAAGAAACCCTTTCGTGGCCGGCTGTGAGCACTTTCCACCTGGCGGTCCCGCTGTCTTCTTTCTTCCAGACGACGGTGTTTGACCCGATTGACCTCACTACGCACGTTATCAACGCGTCGTCACCTTCGTACGCGTGGACGGGAAGGGGGGAACTGCGAGCACTCGGCACCTCAGCAACTGAAAATTACAAAAAGGGTCATCAAACTAATCGATAATAGCGAATATTCTTTTTGAAACACAAGTTCCGCAGTCATTTGCCCCCAAATTCAGGTCAAAAGGATAAGAAAAAACCAATTACCCTATTTATAGACATTTTCTCAAATCTTTCCGTCGAGAAACCCTCTTTTTACGAGATACTTGGCTTTCCTTATACCCAGGATTTAAAGAGGATTTCATAATTGCCAGAAAACCAACTTTTACAATAACCTTGGTCGTTTTTACACCTGAAAGAGATTCTTTTTTTGGTCAAGAGACCCTCTTTTATTTTCCGAAATTCTGGGGCTTTTTATCGATTTTTGTCAAAAAAAAAACCTTATCTATTGAATTTTTCGGGCATTTTCCGCCATAAAAAATGGGCTATTTCTTCAATTTTTGTACGAAACGTCGCGTTAGTTCTAACACCGGCTATCTCATTTTACCAAGGTTTTGAGGAGGTCGAAAATAATGATTAATTTCTCATTGGAATCAATGCAATGCGGGCAAAATCGTGAACTTTTTCTGTTGGTAATAGGGTTAAACTACCAACGGAATTCGATTCACCACAAAATTTACCATCAGAAACAATGCGAAACTCAAAATTGATAAAAAATGAAATAGCCGGTGTTAGAACGGACGCGACAAAATTTCCTTTTTTACAAGATTTTTGTGGCATTTTTCCCGGGTTTTGATGAGGCCTTTTTTTTTTTTTTTTCAAAAAAACATTTGTCCGTCTTCCTAAATTTTTGTACAGAAAAGCTTCTTTCTCAGTGGGTTTTGGATATTTCCTTGTATTTTTGTGCAATAAATCGCTTTTTGACAGAATTTTTGGGGTTTTCCTCAAACCTCCTTGTCTTCTTTTTGTCCTCCAGAAACAATGCGAAGCTCAAAATTGATAAAAAATGAGATAGCCGGTGTTAGAACTAACGCGACAAAATTTCCGTTTTTACAAGATTTTTGGGCATTTTTGTCCTCCATTGTCTTCTTTTTTTCTGAACTTGAGGGCGTGTTTGCGGGGAATAAAAAATTCAGGCTTTTTTGCGGCCTAAAAGTCGAAAGAAAAAAAAACTTCCTCCTACGTAATACTTCCCCTCCTTTATACTTCCCCCTTTGTTATACTTTCCCTCCTTTATACTCCCCCTCTGTTATACTTCCCCCTTCGTTATGCTTCCCCACCTTTTTACTTCCTCCTCCGTTATACTTCTCCCTTTATACTTCCTCCTCCGTTATACATATTTCATTTCGGAGGGAGACGATGACCAGCAATCAATCCAACTTAAATTCCTACCAAAATCCAGGAAAATTTGGTGAGCTCTTGCCTGAAGTATCGAGAAAAACGCCCGGAAACAGTAAAAAGGTGGTTACCCTTGGTAAGGACGTTTTTTTTTTTTTTATAGAAATCTTTATTTTCCTGTTCCCTAAAAAGATTACAGGATTTCTCTTGTGTTACATTTTTATAAATATACATAATTTTTTTTTTTTTTTTTTCTTTTCTTTAGACTAATGTTAATTTATTGATATCACAGTTTCGATTTTTTTTTTTAATTATCACATTTGAATTAAACTAAGGTTAAATTAAAAATAATGACCCTGCGGTAGCAGGGACTAAAAGGTAGATTTCTTTTCATGATTAAAATTAAAATGTATAAACACAAAATATATAATTATGTTATAAAAATGATGATATAAGAAAAATTGCGCCACTGAGCCCCTAGAAAAACATCTGATAATTTTATTAATAAAATATTTAATAATTTCCCGGTATAAATTCAAATTTTTTTTAAAGTTTAGCTAGTTCAATATTTTGCGCCTGGCTCGTCCAAACCTGCTTTAATTAATTTTTTACACGCCCTCGCAGAGGTCTTAAAGTTTTTTTTGCAAAAGGACTAGGATTTCAATAGAAAATGCCAATTTTGTCTTTTAAGCCCTAAGTAAAGTAGGTGAATCGCTGGTCCGATTTCAGCCATTAACGAACTCGTCCGAGCTATTGAGATAAAAGCTCTAAATACCGGATATCGTCACCCTCACATTAAAATTGCTCCAGTTATCGTGCTAATATATATATATATATATATAAACTTTTCAACTGAGGATGGTTTTGGGGTCCAGGAGGTATGAAACGAAAAACGTATAGAAAATTTTTTGAATCTGCGACTACTTGGTACATTACAATAGGTAGATTTTTGAAGAAAAGAAATCTACCTAATAAATAGATTATATGAAATAAATAAATAAGAATCACAGATTGTTGAGATCTATATTTTTTACGAAGTCGAAGAACTTCTTCATAAAACCTTGTATTAACACCCCTCCTCCAGGCGGCCAAGACTTTCCCTCCAAGACAACTGATTGCAGTAATGGGCGCCGCTGGCTTTCAGTCTTTTCACACCGAAAAATCAAATGGCTCCACGTTTGAGGTTCCTTCCCGCAGTCGCACAGTCCACACTCAGCAATTTTAAAGCGATGCAAGTATGCTTTGTGCTCCCCATGCTCACTCAAGACCATAGCTACCCGTGGATGGTGGGCAAGCTTTATTTTCAACCGCGAAGCAACTGTTGGGAAGAATTCTTTCGTCGCCTTGCCGTTTACTGCTGTCTTCCATTCTGTTTCCCACCTCTCTAGTGAACGTTCTCTTGTTTTCTTTTTTATGTAGGACAGAGGGACCAGTGCGTATTCAACACTCAGGCTCTCGTCGAGTGCTGCCTGCTTTGCATATCTGTCCGCCAGCTCATTTCCATGGGTTCCAACATGCGCTTTAGTCCAGCTTACAGTTACTTTTATTTGATTTTCTTTTAATAGCCTCCAGATGATTCCTTTTATTTTTTCAATCGTTTCATTTTGAGTCCGGTGGCTTTGGAGTAAGTGGATACTAACTTCGCTGTCTGTCCTAATTATAAATTCCTTTTCATCGTCCAAACTCCTTCCACAATGATCTTCAATCCAGCTAACAGCTTTTAGGAGAGCTAATGCCTCAGCTTGGTTGTTTGAGCACCAGTGAGCAAGCTTAAACATTTTTTGTTGAACCTCTTGGCCATCACACAGTACCACAAAAGAACACCCAACATGTGAACCGATCTTGCTACCATCTGTAAATATTTCATATTTGGTCTTTTCGTTTCCAGGGTAGCTTTCAACTTTAGGTCGTTCCGCCGGGTGTGACCACTTTTCTGCCATTAAGGGGCCCTCGATTTCATAGCTTGGAAAGCCGTTGCTCATTTTTCGTGCATCGTAAATTTCTTTTAATTCCGCTAACCTGAAGTCTATCGGTATAATACCAGCTAAAATTATGCTGGCATGATACGAAATTGTGCGGTACCCTCTGATAATCCTTAACGCCATCTGCCGCTGAACGCTACGCATCTTTCGTTTAGTTTCTTTATTTTTAATGATAGCTTCCGACCACACGGGAGCGGCATATGTAAGGATTGGAAGGATCGCACCAGAGTAAATTATTTCAAGAGCGTCATGATTTAAACCCCATGTGACTTTCGCTGAACGAGCCAACATATTAATGAGTTGGGAAGTTCTGTCGCAAATGTAGTTTATATGGTGCTTCCAGCTGAGGCGTTTGTCAAACCAGACCCCCAGGACCTTTAGCTCGTTTACTTGCTTTATCTCCATGCCGTTGAGCTCTACTTTAATCGGTTTCAGTTTGTATTTGCCGGTGATGTGCAGGAGTTGAGACTTGTTTGTATTAAACTTTATGTGATTTCGTTTCGACCATTGACTCACAGTTGTAAGTGCTCTGTTACTTAGTCTTTCTAACTCGTCCTCGTTCTTTGCTTGAACAACTAAAATCAAGTCATCAGCGAAGGCAACCGCCTCAACATTTCTTGGGAATGTAGATGTAAGTAGCGAGTTATACATTAGATTCCAAAATCCTGGTCCGCAGCATGACCCTTGCGGACATCCTTTCTCCATACGCCGAAAAAACTTTTCATTGTTTGTGGACAAGTAAGCACTTCTTTCATCAAAATAGTTTTTACTCAATCTGAAGAGGTTCATAGGACACTTGTTTCTTACCAGCTGGATCAAAATTGAGTCCCATGAGGCTGAATCGAATGCTCCAGCGACATCTAAAGCAATTAGCACTGTTTGATTTCCATTGTTTTTGTGTTCAGCTATTTTCTGTTTTATGTACATTAATTCATCGGTGGTACTGCGTTGGGGTGTGAAGCCGTATTGCAAAGGGGAAATGATATGTTTTGAAGTCCACCAATAGCGCAATCTGTTGTTCAATAGCTTTTCCAATATCTTACCACTAAGTGGCAGCAGGCTGATCGGTCTGAATTTGGATGCTTCTTCTGATGATTCTTTGCCTGGTTTTGTTAGCAATATAATTTTAGCAATTTTCCACGACTTTGGAAAACACCCTTTGTTTAAGCATCTATTATATAAATTCGTGAAAGTGTCTGGAAAGAGTTCTACAACTTTAAGTAAAATATCACGAGTGAATCCGTCCTCCCCTGGGGTCTTATTTTCTTCAAAATCGAAAATAGTATCAATTATTTCATTTTTTGTAAATTCCTTATCCAGTGTATCCGTTGTGTATTGTTGGATCTCACTCTTCAACTCTAATTTGCACGAATCAAGTGTGCTTTCGTCCCGAGGAATTAATTTGTCCATAATCAACTCTACCGTGTCTTCAAGACCCGATGTATATGTGCCATCAGCCTTCCTCAATGTTGTTAAAGTAGTTGCTCTTTTAAGCTTTCCAGCTGCTGCTTTATAAACTGTATTCCATGGATTTGTCGCATCGGTCGCATTGCAGTACATTCTCCAAGATAATTGCTTCGCTGTATTAATCTTCTCGGCGTATTCCTGTTTCATAAGCAGAAACTCTTGTCTCCTTTTTAGGCGAAGGTCTTCATTTTCCTTGGTGTTTTGGTACAACCGCCTTAGTCTACGAACTGTCTTACGAGCATCTGTAAGTTCTTTGTTCCACCATGGGTTGGATTTGTGTTTCATAATTGAAGAGGAGCTGTAACATGGTATGGATTCAAGACATGCTGTCGAGATAATTTTGGTGATTCTCTTTACTTCTTTGTTGATGTCATTTTCCTTTTCCAATTTTTTATCAAACATTTTGTCAAGAAATTCGGTTTCTTCAACAAAAGGTGAGGCAGAGGGCATGTCGTGAACATATTTCTGAGCATGCATTTGAAGTGATTCCTCGAATTTGACCCAATTCGCTTTTTTGTCTTAAAACGGCGACACTCTCCTCTCCCATTTGTACTTTCCATGTTTTGATATTGTATTTCGTATGTCAAGATTTCATGGTCCGAGCAGCTTTCATATTTACCGTTCCTCCGACAAAAAAAAGGTGGGGAAGCATAACGAAGGGGGAAGTATAACAGAGGGGGAGTATAAAGGAGGGAAAGTATAACAAAGGGGGAAGTATAAAGGAGGGGAAGTATTACGTAGGAGGAAGTTTTTTTTTCTTTCGACTTTTAGGCCGCAAAAAAGCCTGAATTTTTTATTCCCCGCAAACACGCCCTCAAGTTCAGAAAAAAGAAGACAATGGAGGACAAAAATGCCCAAAAATCTTGTAAAAACGGAAATTTTGTCGCGTTAGTTCTAACACCGGCTATCTCATTTTTTATCAATTTTGAGCTTCGCATTGTTTCTGGAGGACAAAAAGAAGACAAGGAGGTTTGAGGAAAACCCCAAAAATTCTGTCAAAAAGCGATTTATTGCACAAAAATACAAGGAAATATCCAAAAACCCACTGAGAAAGAAGCTTTTCTGTACAAAAATTTAGGAAGACGGACAAATGTTTTTTTGAAAAAAAAAAAAAAAAGGCCTCATCAAAACCCGGGAAAAATGCCACAAAAATCTTGTAAAAAAGGAAATTTTGTCGCGTCCGTTCTAACACCGGCTATTTCATTTTTTATCAATTTTGAGTTTCGCATTGTTTCTGATGGTAAATTTTGTGGTGAATCGAATTCCGTTGGTAGTTTAACCCTATTACCAACAGAAAAAGTTCACGATTTTGCCCGCATTGCATTGATTCCAATGAGAAATTAATCATTATTTTCGACCTCCTCAAAACCTTGGTAAAATGAGATAGCCGGTGTTAGAACTAACGCGACGTTTCGTACAAAAATTGAAGAAATAGCCCATTTTTTATGGCGGAAAATGCCCGAAAAATTCAATAGATAAGGTTTTTTTTTTGACAAAAATCGATAAAAAGCCCCAGAATTTCGGAAAATAAAAGAGGGTCTCTTGACCAAAAAAAGAATCTCTTTCAGGTGTAATTATTTATTGCGCTACGGCCGTACTATTGGTCCGATTTTCACCAAATTTTCACCAAATATTCCTTATATTTAGTATAATTCGTTGAGCAAAAAAAAAATGTTTTTTTCAAAAAAAAATTAAGTGGGGAGAAATTTGGGCTGTTCACCCACGTTCCGTGGGGCCTGGCTGGGCGAGGATTTTCATTTTTTCTACCTTGACATTCGATTTACTTAGAGTAAGTTCCAGTCCTCGTACATTTTGTTTAATTTCGATAATAGGTAAACTTGTATGTTTATGTTTGAAGTTGAACGGACGAGCATTATGGGGTTGGTTTCCATCATTAGATAACATGTCACGCGATCCTGTTTAGACAGGCCATGTTTTCAGTTTAAAATCGATACTTTAACCAAAATCATCTCATTTTCCTTTTAGGTTAATAAAGATAAGAAGTTTCTAAAGTCTAATTAGAGATCGGGCGGGTTTCCTTATAAAATGGCAAATAAAAGAAATCTCCCTAGACGTTATGAATAAATTTTTAGTGCCGACGGCCTACTTCAAACAATAAAAGTCTTTATAGCTTTTCGTCTTTTAAACATTTTTAACTTCCTTAAAGAAGTTATTGTGATACCCTCCACGTCGGTAGGACAAATTCGAATATGGATCTACACCGATCTCAACATTGTCCGTGGTGCCGGCCGGCCGTCCGGCCGTAACATTTTTTTTCCGAAACACTTTACGGCCACAGTTTTCATCCGATTTTCACCAAATTTTCACACAAATTTCTTTAGCCGGTGAGCGATTTTTGAATTTCGAAAAAATGGCGGAGATAGGTATGCCTGTTTGAAATTTTAAAAAATTCGCTACGGCCGAACCGTTGGTCCGATTTTCACCAAATTTTCACCAATTTCTCCTTATATTTTTTAAGAATTTTTGGTGTAAAAAAATTGCCACTTTTTTATAATTTTTTTTTAGTAGGGAGAAATTTCATACTCTACCCATTACGAGAGGCACATCCCCAGGCCAAAGAGCCCATTATTTCTACCTTGACACATTTTCGAAAAAAAGAACTTAAAAATTTTTCAAAAAAAAAGGAAAACCCGGAAAATTTTAGGAAAAAACCGAAACTTTTTCAAAAAAAAAACCGGAAAATTTCGGAAAAAAAATCAGAAAATTAAAAAAAAAACTTTTACAATTTTTTGGAAAAAAAAAAACTTTGACAATTTTTCGTAAAAAAAACACACACGGAAAATTTTTCGTAAAAAAAAGGAAAACCCGGAAAATTTTTCGTAAAAAAAATCCCCCTCTCTTATTCTTTCCCTCTTTTATACTTCCCCCTCTGTTATACTTTTTTATACTTCCCCCTCTCTTATTCTTTCCCTCTTTTATACTTCCCCTCTGTTATACTTCCCCCTCTGTTATACTTCCCTCTCCGTTATTATACTTCCCCCTCTGTTATACTTCCCCTCCCATATACTTCCCCCTCTGTTATACTTCACCTACGATATACTTCCCCCTCCGTTTTACGTACCCTCCTATACACTTCCCCCTCTGTTATACTTCCCCTCCCATATTTTCCCCCTCCGTTATACTTCCCCTCCTATGTACTTCCCCCACCTATATTGTTACTTCCCTATAAGGAAGTTTTCGTTGAAAGCTCTTCAAAAAAGTACTTTCTTTTAAAACTTAATCTAATAAATCCGATATGTCATTTCCTGTTGAATTTGCTTTGGCGTTTCCGAAATGACCCTACACATCAAATGGGGATTATCGAGACCTCACAGCTGCGACTTCCCTATTTCCTGTTTTATTTTAAATTACAGGACGTGACGTGAAAGGCAATCTTGATAAAAGCAATAATTTTCTATTACTTATAACTTTTCTGAATATTCACGTCGAATATCCAACGTCTGCATATCTATTGAATCGCAAGAAATTGTTTCATTTTGAAGCCCAGGGCGATTTTAATAAAAAGAATGATATATTGCTCTCAGTTACTCATTTTGCGAGACTTTTTTTCGTTTAGTAAATTCTGGAGGGGCGCCTTTCTAAAGTAATTGAATCCTTGGACTCCTCTAGGAATAAAGAGGAACGATGAAAAGTGGATTGGGCTTTAAAAGTGATTTCCCTGTCCGCTGGAATTAACAGGGAATTGTGGAGTAATGGCGATCGCAGAATCGGAAAAGCTTTCCGCTGTTTCTTCATAATCCCGCCCCTCTCCATAAACATCCAGACGGATTTCAAAACGATCCTTTTTTTCTATTTGTATTGTCTAAATCAATCGGAATTCACGAGATTCAGTAGGAATAAAAATTTCAATTTTTAAACGTGATATTTTATTTAGACTGAGTAGTTGAAACTTCTCAACAGAGGGCTTCCGGAAAATGGAGAAGAAAATCCACAAGAATCCTGCGAAAAGAAGTTTTCAAAATGGAGTTTATTTGCTCTATGTACCAGTAAAACGCCGAGAAATCTTCTAAAAATAATGACCCTGCGGTAGCAGGGACTAAAAGGTAGATTTCTTTTCATGATTAAAATTAATATGTATAAACACAAAATATATAATTATGTTATAAAAATGATGATATAAGAAAAATTGCGCCACTGAGCCCCTAGAAAAACATCTGATAATTTTATTAATAAAATATTTAATAATTTCCCGGTATAAATTCAAATTTTTTTTAAAGTTTAGCTAGTTCAATATTTTGCGCCTGGCTCGTCCAAACCTGCTTTAATTAATTTTTACACGCCCTCGCAGAGGTCTTAAAGTATTTTTTTTGCAAAAGGACTAGGATTTCAATAGAAAATGCCAATTTTGTCTTTTAAGCCCTAAGTAAAGTAGGTGAATCGCTGGTCCGATTTCAGCCATTAACGAACTCGTCCGAGCTATTGAGATAAAAACTCTAAATACCGGATATCGTCACCCTCACATTAAAATTGCTCCAGTTATCGTGCTAATATATACATACACATATATATAAACTTGGTACATTACAATAGGTAGATTTTTGAAGAAAAGAAATCTACCTAAAAGGGAATCTCGAGAAAAAGAAAAATGCAAAAACCTAACAAATGGGGAAGATTTTTCGGGAGAACACCGTTCAGCATAATGCATTTCACCCTAAAGCAGTTGAACATAAAAAATCTGTATTTCGACATTAAGTACTGGTTTGAAGAGCTTCCAACGAAAACTTCCTTAAAGAGAAGTAACAATATAGGGGGAGGGGGTATGACGGAGGGGTCGTACAACGGAGGGGGAAGTATATGGGAGGGGAAGTATAACACAGGGGGAAGTATAAGTCAGGGGAAGTATAACGAAGGGGGAAGTTCAAGGGAACGAAGGGAGGGGAAGTATAAAGGAGGGGGAAGTATAAGGGAGGGGAAGTATAAGGGAGGGGAAGTATAAGGGAGGGGAAGTATGAGGAAAGAAATATAAGGGAGGGGGAAGTAATTTTTCGAAAAAATTTCCGATTTTTTTTCGAAAAATTTTCTAAGTTCTTTTTTGTCAAAAAAATTGTCTACGTTTTTTTTTCGAAAAATTTTCCGGGTTTTCTTTTTTAAATTTGCGCTTTTATAACTTTTATTTTTATTTTTTTTGAAAAATTTTTTAAGTTCTTTTTTTCGAAAATTTTTCTAAGTGTCAAGGTAGAAATAATGGGCTTTTTGGCATTTCTTACCCCCCCCCCCCCCCCCCCTTCAAATCATAAAAAAAGAGGTTTTCGGACAAAAACTGAGAAAAAGATAAAAAAATCATGGAAACAGGAACAGTTTTTCTTTGAAAAAATCATTAGCTTTGTTCCAACCGCAGTTTGAAACCGGTTTGAAACTCCTGGATCATGCGCAGAAGGATTTGGACGTCAAAATTGACGACGTTCGAATCGTTTGTCCGTCAAATCTGAAGTTCAAATCCTTCTGCGCATGCTCCAATAGTTTCAAATCGTTTTAAACTACGGTTGGTACAAAGCTAATAAGGACCCCCACCCCTTAAAAAGAGGAAAGAAAAAAGCGATGAGGAAAATGTCCAAAAATCGAAGCTCAAAAATATGTCTTTATTTTTTATTTTTAAAAGGGGGAAGCACCTCGTTAAAAATCAGAAAATCCCGTTAATAGCTTTCCCTTGATCAAAAAAAAGGGGAAAATGATTTTTGAAAAGCAGTACTTTTGTCCATAAACTAATAAAAACAAGAGTGAGAAACCTTTTTTTTTTTTTCACCCCGTCTTGTGAAGTAGTTAATGAACTTCTAGTTCAAGAGGCTTATAGTAGATTATAACTTCAAACTACGTATACATAAAAAGTTTTTTAAAAAATCAATAGAGAGAAAATAAAAGAGGTGTAGAAGGGTTCTGTTGAAAAATGCAGCGGATTTAATACTCGACCCTTTTCGCCGATCAGAACTCGAGAGATCGGGGTGCTGATAGAAACGTAATTGGTCCTATTGGAGAAATCTGTTCGACTCCATTAGGAGAATAACGAGATGTGCCTTGAGGACGTGTCGACACTGAGCCATATAGCTTATCTATCGTAGGGACTCCAACAGCCACCCACTTCAAACCCTAATTGTAATTCGTGGGGAAGCACCTCGAATTGCTTCGATCAACTTTGATTACAAAGGCCTAATTGTAAGCTTAATGGATTGAACGGAGATCAAAATAAAATTTTGGAACTTTTTTTAGTTTGTTTTTTCTCTCCCCTCAGAGTTGGTGAGATTGCTAAATAAGTAGAATTCCAACCTCCGCTGATTCACAACCCAGAGGCAACATTGCCAGTATAAATCAAGCATTCCACTCTCATCAGATGTTATTTACATCACATTAGTATCGATCCGGAAAAACATCGTCAAGAACACCTGAAATATTTAAAATTCTTCCCTAAATACTAAATAAAGTACTCGAGGGGAACGTCCTCAAAAAGGAAAACATCTCACATTCGAGGTAGAAAAAATGAAAGTCATAGCTCAGTCAACGGGCGAGAACACCCCAAATTTCTCCCTGCTATATTGGTTTTGGAGAAGATTTAGCGCTAACGACTCGTTTCGTCTTAAAAAGCATCGTCAGATGACTCCTTACAATCTTTTTTCTGTAACCATATCCTCAAAGAGAATTCACGCATACAGCGGGAAGAAGGAAATAAATTGTTTCCCTGTTGCCACAGTTCCCTAAGAGATAGAGCCACTTCAGTGACATACCCGTTATCACAGTCAGATAAATTTTTATTTTGTTTATTTCGACGGAGGACGTTTTGTCGAATGTTTAACTAATCATGCACAAAAACATTTGACTCGTTATTAATTTCTGTTTTGCTATCCCCCGCATGACCTAAAATAAACATTTAATTTTCAATCATTCTCAGCTTCTGTGCCATCTAAACAAATGCGACCGTGCGAATAAATTTGCCCGGAAATAGATACACGTTTTATTAATGTGTAGATTTCACAAATTAGTCATGAAAATACTAACTTCAATTAATGAGATTTTTGGACAATAATTGAGGAAAAAGCCTAAAAATTCAGACATAAAAAGGATTTCATTAACAAAAATGGAAGAAAACATTCGAAATTTCTGTAAAAAAAAAGGTTCAAAGAAGATCAATAATACAGAGAACGGAAGGTTTCTTTAAGATAACCTCAACCAGAGGTTTCATTGATAAATATTAATAAATCAAAGAAAAACCTCCTAAATCCATTCATAAATGAAATTTTTGAACAATAATTGAGGAAAAAGCCTAAAAATTCAGACATAAAAAGGATTTCATTAACAAAAATGGAAGAAAACATCCGAAATTTCTGTAAAAAAAAAGTTCAAAGATGATCAATAATACAGAGAACGGAAGGTTTCTTTAAGATAACCTCAACCAGAGGTTTCATTGATAAATATTAATAAATCGAAGAAAAACTCCATAAATCCATTCATAAATGAAATTTTTGAACAATAATTGAGGAAAAAGCCTAAAAATGCAGACATAAAAAGGATTTCATTAACAAAAATGGAAGAAAACATCCGAAATTTCTGTAAAAAAAAAAGTTCAAAGATGATCAATAATACAGAGAACGGAAGGTTTCTTTAAGATAACCTCAACCAGAGGTTTCATTGATAAATATTAATAAATCGAAGAAAAACCCCATAAATCCATTCATAAATGAAATTTTTGAACAATAATTGAGGAAAAAGCCTAAAAATTCTGACATAAAAAGGATTTCATTAACAAAAATAGAAGAAAACATCCGAAATTTCTGTTTAAAAAAAAATCAAAGAAGATCAAAAACTCCCAATAATACAGAGAACGGAAGGCTTCTTTAAGATAACCTCAACTAGAGGTTTCATTGAAGAATATTAAAAAATCGAAGAAAAAGCCCATAAATCCATTCATAAATGTGATTTTTGAAATATAATTGAGGGAAGAGCCCAAAAATTCTGACATAAAAAGGATTTCATTAACAAAAATAGAAGAAAACATCCGAAACTGTTAAAAAAAAGTTCAAAGAAGATCAAAAACTCCCAATAATACAGAAAACGGAAGGTTTCTGTAAGATAACCTCAACCAGAGGTTTCATTGAAGAAAATTAAAAAATCGAAGAAAAAACCCATAAATCCATTCATAAATGAGATTTTTGAACAACAATTTGAGGGAAGAGGCCAAAAATTCTGACAAAAAAGGGTTAATTTAACAAAAATAGAGGAAAACATCCGAAAAATCGATAAAAAAGGAAGGTTCTTCGATGATCGATCAATTTTTTGTCGTAATTTATTGAACTTTTCTTGTATTTTAGTTTGGAAGGAATAAACCGCAGTGTAAACTTTTCGCATTTCATTAAAGATTTCACGCTGGCAAGTGTCGGAACGGAGTAGACCTCAATGAGGTAAAACAGGGTTACCATGCAATTTCCTAGCAATCAACTTGTAGTTGTAGGAGGCATTGTTGTATCTCCATAACTCACAAGATGCTTCCAAGAATCTAATCAGAGTTTAAAATTCGATTTGTATGGATTCGTAACCAAAAACCCCGGACTTGCTCCTCCCGAAGAGGAACGGCTCCCGTTTAAATTGTGCAAATTGCTTTTAAAGGGAACGCCAGGGGTAATTACGATTGGATTTAATAGGATTAAAGGTTCCTCTAATAATAATAAGTCCTTAATTCCTTTTATAGATATTTTATTATTACCTCTAGAAGCTATTTAAACATTGCGGCTAAATTGGAAATTAATTTGTTAAACAAAACTGGGGAGGGCTTTAGGATTAATAGGGGATGATGTGGAAGGAAGCTTCCCCGTTTTGTGAACACTTGTTATAAGTACAATGGGTGAGGCACAACACATGCTATGATTGATGCTCTTCTCTCCAAGCGGATTATCCGACCCTAAGGGAATCTCTTAAGGGAGAAAATCCAAGGAAAATTACGACCTTAAGGATTACCATTAAAGAAAACTCAAGGCACACAATATGTATTAAAAAAAATTATATTAAAAAGAATTACAATAATGGCCTTACGGCAACATGCAGATTTACAGGATACCAAGTTTGGTATCGGTTATTTAGTTTGAAAGTAGTCTGGATCCCATTATATCAGTTCAAGGAAATATCCGGTGGCGGCGCTATTGTAGCGAGTAGAGGTTCATTAAAATTCCGCTGGAGCATGAAGGTCTGAATTGCATTAGAGGAACCGGACCTTCGTATCTTGCAGTTCCCGGATTACGGGACCAAAGTAGAAAAAAAAATGCAAAAGTCCTGATAAAAAGACGATTTTTGTGAAAATAATTGTGGGAAAAGCCCGAAAATCCAGAAAAGTAAAGTCTCAGAATAAACAATAATAACACAGGAAATTGCTAAAAATGGTCAAAAATAGTAATTTCGACATACTCTACCGGCTAAAAATGGTTATTGATCAGCTGTATGCAATAGATTTGATTCGGCTGGGGGGAAAAAAGCGATTTTTATCATAGTTGAAGAAGGAAAGAAAATCTTTTGGGCCCAACTCGTAGACCAGTGACCAAAAAACTTCAAAAGTTATAGAGCTTGATTGGGCATCGCTTTTATAACAGTTGGAAACAAATTAGGAAGATGCTCTCAGTGGGAAATAACAAGAAAAAAAAGCAAATTTTTTTCCTCTTCATATCCCGGGGCCATAACTTTGTAGTTCTTCAATTTACACTTCTTAAAAATGGTTTCTTTTCTTTTTAGTCTTCACAAACAATTTATGGAACTAAATTAGCTGTAGGGAAGGGCAAATTTTCCGGTTTTCCTCTACGGGGTTTCTGAGACCCTTTCCCCGAGGCATGGAGGGTGTTACAACTACCCTTCGAGGAAGTTAAAAATGAAGTAGATTTACGAGTAATAACTCTGAACATAAAAAAGTCGTTAAGGGAATAAATCTTTGAGGGAAAAAAAACTATGTGTGAAAGGACACCCCCTTCGGTAATACACGTGGATAGTGTTGGAAATGGCTAGGATATAAAACTAGTAATGTATCAAAAAGTTTGAAAAAAAAAATCTCTGAAAACGTAAAGTTTTTCATTTTCCACCCAAAAAAATTTTTCTCGAAAAAAATGCTCCCTAAACCGTGTAGAGATTGGTATAACAACAAAAATGAGCTTTTGTAAAAAAAAGTTTCATAATTTTTAGTGCCCAAATATAGGAAACTACTTTTAGGCATCTTCCCTATCTGTTGGATTCCTTGAACTTTTCTGCCCCTTAGCTTAGGAAAGGTTCCTCGAAAAAACGAAGGGAAATCGTCAGGATTCCTTTTTATCAGCCAATGAGGGCCCTCCGTTCGAGGGCTCCTTTAGGTTCTTCAAAAACGGAAGGATTCCGCTGGAGCCACAGTTTGGGTTAAGGGAGAAATCCAAGGAAAAAATTGGAAAATAGGAAGGATTCCTTTTTTTAAGGAACAGATCACTTCAAGGGAGGCTTATAAAAAAGAAATAACGTCAAGGAAGGATTTTCAAGGAAAGGATTTTCAAGGAAACCTTAAGAAAAGGGTTCCTTAAGAAAAATTTATACCGGCCTCATTCTTTATGCAAAATGAGCACTCCAAAAGTTAATTACTTTCATTTTCGGACATAAGGGAAACTCATCAAAATAACCTTTTAAGAGAATCTCAGGTGTTTTTGTCATTTTTTTGATTTTAATTAACTTCCAGGTTCGAAGGCAACATCGAGTTAATTAAAACAATGAGACAAAATAAATTAACATTTTGTTTTTCTTGACATGTTGATCTGTCAAAAAATAATATTATGTTTTTATTAATTCAAGCTTGGAAAAGTATTTGAAAACTAATTGTTTTAGACGAGTCGATCTTTTAACATGATTTTGATTGGTTGAGTTTCTTTCACTTTACTTCCCTTCTTTTCCCCCTTGTACAAGTTGGAAAACGTTTCATCTTCCCTACTTTCAACCACCGAAAGCAATACTACCTTCCATGATAATATCCAGTTACAATTGCTCTCTTCTATTACAAAATAAAACTTCTTGAATAAAAAAAGTCGGGGTATTTCATAAAAGTTTTTAAGTCTTCGACCTCATCCTTTTCTCGGCGGTTCTCGACGGTCACGGTCCCTCGACCTCCCCGCCCTTTAAATCCTTTTCATTCCTTCGCACCTCGGGAAGGTTTATTTCCCCAACGCTTTTCCGAAAACTCAAGTTATGGAATATATTAAAAGTGACAAAGTCCGGCGGGTCTTGGAGAATCCTAAATAGAACTTTGTGGCTCTTTTATCAAACTGTTTTAACAAAATATTCGAAAATCAAATTCTAAAGCCTCCATTTTGCAGCTTGAAATGGGGGAAATTCGTTATATTGCATAATAATTAAATTAGTAAAGGATTTTTTGCGCTCTTTTTGCTAAAAAGTGGGGTTTGCGTATTTAAAAATCTTTTAAAAAACCATGGCTCCTAAACGGCAGGCTTTTCTTAGTTTGCGATACTACTTTATACTAATTTTTCTCAAACAAAAGTAATTGTAATACCCTCCATGTGAAAAAAGTTGGTTTTTCGTACCTATGTATTCCGCAAGGAGCTTGATTTTACTAATAACCAATGATGGAGGACGAATTGAGGCGCTCCGGGTACGAAGGGCGAACTCAACAAAACGTAGTTTCGAGATATTCGCATTTTAAAGTTTAAAGTTACGGGCGAACTCAACAGAAAAGTCATGCCCTGGAATGGGAAAAGGAAGTGGAGGTAGTGGCCTAGGATGTGGAGTTCGCCCTTCGTACCCGCTCGGATATCGCAGTTAGAGCTTTGCTGCATATCGGTTTTTATGTATTTTAAAGGGGAAAAAAGGGCAAACTCAATATAAAAATTATATGGGTGTATTCATCAAAAGGTCTAGAATCTGAAAATGAAAAAAAAAATTTTTTTCCGATGTTGAGTTCGCCCTTCGTACCCGGAGCGCCTCAATTAATGTGATAACGGGTATCTGACGACGCGTTTCGGCTTAAAAAGCCTCGTCAGGTGAGCTATTCTAGACATAACTTCAAAGACATAAAAATATTAAGATAATTATATCAAAATATAATGCAAAGAAGATAACGATGGTGGCACTATCTCTTGGTGGCGGCGGTGAGCTTCAGAGAAACTTTTTTCCCGCCATATCTATGAAGTCTCTCAGGGGATAGAGTTACAGAAAAGTGTCATCACAGTCATTCCTCCATTATTGCTGGAATACGATGCAAAATAAAATACATCGATTTCAACTTCCTTAAGGTGGCCTTACACGATCGGTTTTTTCTTCGTTCCAAACCGTCGGGTAAAACGGACAGAAAATGGTGGGGGGAACTGCCGGTTTTAACTGACGAAAAGTTCACTCTTTTTTCATCGGTTTAAACCGTCGGGTAAAACGGATGGAAAGTGGTGGGAAAACTATCGATTTTGAATCGGCTTCTAAATCTCGTCGAGAAGACTTAGTACCTACATAAACATGGATCCACGGATTGCTATAGCGACGGTGCTTGCGGTAAAAAAATTAAAGTCAAAAAAAGATCCAAGTGGGCCAAAGATTGGTTATTGAAAAGAGAGACATTTCTCACATCAACCTCCTCAATGAACTAAAATTTGAGACGGCCGATTGGTACAATTATTTGAGGATGGACGAGGAAACCTATTTGGAATTATATAATTTAGTGGCCCCCTTAATTAAAAGAAGGATACTGCGATGAGAGCTTCCATTTCTCATTTTAAATTCAATGTGAATTTAAAAATGTGGCCTTTAAATGCCTTTAAAGTGAATTTGAGTGAAGAAAAACAAAAAAAAACCGACGGGTTGGAAGGATGTGTACTTAGACGGTCCGTTCGGCCTGTCATCGTTCCAACCCGACGGGTTTATTTTCTGTTCAAGACAGATTTTTTATCCGCCGTTCTACCCGACGGGTTTCGCCCTTAGACGATCGGGTTTTCCGTCAGTTTGACCCGACGGTTTGACCCGTCGGGCCAAAACGGACGGAAAACCCGATCGTGTAAGGCCGGCTTTAGAGAAGTTATTGAGATACCCTCTACGTCATTGGGGAAGGGTCTTCCAGAGGGAAGCTCACCTGACGAGGCTTTTTAAGCCGAAACGCGTCGTGAGATACCCGTTATCACATACATGTTATTTCTTCCTCCATTATTGGTTAATTATATGATTGTAAAAAAAATAATTTAAATTTTTGGTTTAATCTGGGACTTTTTTTTATGCTTATCTGGAGAGGTAAACTTTTTGAACTATGAAACCGGGGGGTCATTTAAACTCTGATTAAGTATAACCTCTGTTTATCTCTATTTTTGAAATATATTTCACGTTGGGGGTTTCCATCATTTTTTTTTTTTTGAACCGTTAGTAAATCCCATCGATATTCGATATTTACTACCCCACTCCGGCTGATTTAACGACCCGAGTCCTCGAACGGTGATTGAGTGCGGCATCGTCTTCAAACCGACCACTTAATACTAATCGAAAATCCGACCCTTTTTATCCAAAGAATAAGGAAAATTTATTGAGCGAAAAACTGTCCGGGAATTACGGGGAATTTCTGGCTGCTTCAGTAGGTATGCCGGAAAAAATGGATAATAAAGTGCCCCCGACACCAGGTGTCCCCTAAGGTGTAAATAACGCGAAACTAAATAATCTGACCGAGTCCGAGCGCGTAAAAAAATTTGACGTGCAGATCCTTCTGCGCATGCTCCTGGAGTTTCAAACTGCGTTCGGAACAAAGCTAATGTTTATTTTAACCTGGAAAGATCTTTTTATCTTTTTTTATTTGCCAAAAAACGCCGTTTTTTGTGGTCAAATGACAGGGAAATCCTAAAACCAAAAGGGTTAAAAGGATCATAGACTAACAAAATTTAGGAGAACTTCTGAAAATAGAGTAAAAAGAGGTTTCTTGGTGAAAAAGCCCGGAAAATCCTGCAAACCCTTTTGTTTTTTGGGTCAAAAGCATTAGGAAAAACTTAAAAAGTTGGTAAAAAAGTAGTTTCTTGGCCTAAAAGACTAGGAAATCGTCTTTCAATTTGAAAAACTTGAAAAACTTCCAAAAATCCGGTAAAAAAGGGTTTCTTCTCGGGGGAGGAACTCCCGGAACTCAGATCGATAGAAGTTTTGAGATTTCCAGAAAGATCAGAATGCAAAAAAAACTTTTAAGGGGTTTTCTGTCGAAAAATCAATAGGAAGCTCATAGTTTTTGTTTTTTCGTTCAAAGCAGCAAAAAACGTGTAAAAAGTGGTTTTTCGGCGGAAGGAGCGAGAGAAACTTAAAATAACTTTTCAAAATATAGTTCCTACATTTTAATTTTGATTGCGTGTGTATTCCGCTAGGGGGTTGATTTTACTATCAAACAATTGACCAATAGAGGAAGAAATGACTGTGATAACGGGTATCACACGACGCGTTTCGGCTTAAAAATCCTCGTCAGGGGAGCCCCTCTATCACGATATAGTTTCTGGACCGAGAAAAACGCTAAAAAATGTTTAAAAAAATTTAAAATAGAGTTTTTTGGTTCAAAAACTGAGGAAAATTTTCAAATATCAAGAAGGTTTTCTTTTCATGACTTCCCCCTTTTTACTAGATTTCTAAGCGTTTTCTTAAGTTTTTTTTTTATTATATCCAAGAAGCTCCTTTTTCACATGATTTTGGGTCGTTTTCCTTGATTTTTGCCTCAGAAATCCACTTTTTCTGGATTTTTCCGGAGTTTTCAGGTTTTTTTTTTTCAAATACTAACTAGATTTTTTAGCCTATTTCACAGTCACGAAACCCCTATTTATTTAATTTTTCTTCACCAAAAAAACTTTTCCGTGTATCCTAATCAATTAAAGAAGTTTTAAGGATTTGTATTTAGAAAGCGAAAGGTACTGGTCTTAGTATTCGGAAGGTAGCTACACTTGACCGAAGGATTAGTTATCAAGCGCTAATAGGATTAGTACTTATTAGGGAGAACCCTTGTTCCCCTTAATAACATCCCTTCTAACCAGTCCCTTTACCCATAAACGAAGTGGTCATCCCTTTTCCAGCGTTTAATTTCTCAATTTGCACAGATAATCCAGATTTCTCCAGGAAAAACTTTTTTTTCCGAAAGTTCCTAATTAATTTTCAGAGATCAAAATTGAAACTTTAACTAATTAAAAATAGTACTCTGATATCGGAAGCAATTTCAGTTTTTAATTTCCTTCTGTGCAAAAAAAGTAAACTGAAAAAAAGGGGGAAAAAATGAAGCGGAGAGGAAATTCACTTTGGTTGGCAATCACTAGAAGCTCATTACGTCTTCTTTAGTTTGGGAAAAACAGATCAAAGGATCGCGACCCCACTTGAATTAAATCGATAGGAAATCGGTTTTTATTTAACATCCCTTAATTTTTCTCTCTCTTTTTTCTTTAAATCGACAGAGCGAGGTAGAAATAATGGACTTTTTGCCCAAGGGATCTCCCTCTCGCAACGGGTGGAAGTATGAAATTTCTCCCTATAAACACAAAAAATTTGTAAAAAATATAAGGAGTATTTGGTGAAAATTTGACCAATGGTTCGGCCTCAGCAAATTTTTTAAAATTTCAAAAAGACATTTCTCCGCCATTTTTTCAAAAAAAATTTTTAAATAAAATTTTTTAAATCGGCAGAACGAGGTAGAAATAATGGGCTTTTTGCCCAAGGGATGTCCCTCTCGCAACGGGTGGAAGTATGAAATTTCTCCCTATAAACACAAAAAATTTGTAAAAAATATAAGGAGTATTTGGTGAAAATTTGACCATTGGTTCGGCCTCAGAAAATTTTTTAAAATTTCAAAAAGACATATCTCCGCCATTTTTTCATAAATTTTCAAAAAATTTTTTTTAAATCGGCAGAACGAGGTAGAAATAATGGGCTTTTTGCCCAAGGGATGTCCCTCTCGCAACGGGTGGAAGTATGAAATTTTTCCCTATAAACACAAAAAATTTGAAAAAAATATAAGGTGTATTTGGTGAAAATTTGAGCAATGGTTCGGCCGCAGCAAATTTTTTTAAATTTCAAAAAGACAAATCTCCGCCATTTTTTCAAAATTGCCCTCGTTTTTTTTTGTTTACCGACTAAAGAAAACTTTTTCAAAATCATTTGAAAACTGTGGCCTTAAAGGGTTCCGGGATAAGCTACGGCCGGCCGGCACCACTGACAAAGTTAAGATCGGTATAGATCCATATTCGAATTGACCCTACGGGGTCTGGAAGACCCTTCCCCGATGATATGGAGGGTATCACAATAATTTCTCTAAGAAAGTTAAAATCGATCGAAAACTGTATTTTATTTTTTGCATCGTATTCCGCAAAGATTCAATATCAAAAACCATTAATGGAAGAAAAAGCCTCGTCAGGCTATTCCTTCCATCAAAATCATTTCTGTCTTTTTTCTGTAACTCTATCCCCTGAGAGACTTCATAGATATGGCGGGAAAAAAGTTTCCCTGAAGCTCACCGCCACCACCAAAAGATAGTGCCACTATCGTTATCTTCTCCATTATTAGTATTTTGATACAATTATCTTAATATTATGTCTTTGAAGTTTGAAAAATGGAGAAGTGGGGCTTTTTAAGTAGAGAGTAAATTAGAAAAAGGAGAAGGGTAAAAAAAATTCCATAATGAGCACGAAAGTACCCAGGTAATTGACAATAACCACGCTTGAAGGTATTAAGCGGGGAGAAAAAGCACAAAAAAAGGGCGAAGGGAGCCCTGGGCCCTTTTCGCAACAATATGTTCTGAGAGGGAAATATTTAATTCAAGATCAAGAGCTCTGGATAGCCTCCGGGACAATGCACCGTCCTCTTCATTATGCAAATCATCCCTTTCGCCATTTTCAACTTTTAACGGAGGGTTTAATTGTTCGGAACAATAGTTGTGAAGGATTGGGCAGAGATTTTTTTTTGTGTTTCCACTCCCCTTTTTCTTTCCGGTCACAGAACTGGGAAAAGATAAACTTAAAAGAGTAGGGAAGATTTTTAGAGAATTGTTATAAAAGACAAAGACACTGGGATTGTATTATACAAAGATAAGTTATTCTTGAGTTTAATTCTCTTAATACCCTCCTCGGACGTCGGTCTCTTTCCTCCCCCTTTTTACGTTTTACGAAATGAAGGAAACGTGGATCTTTTTAAGTAAACAAGACAGGAAAATGAAACTTTGTTTCCTTTAACGGTAGACTACATAATTCGCTCTGAAATCATCAACTGAACCGAAACAAAACCCCAACAGGGCATCCATTTAATATTCATAAAGTACTTGTCAGAGTTTTCTCCAACATTTTCCAACGTGTACGAATTACAATTTACATTTATCGGTTAAATATTTTATCATAAAAAAAATAAACCTTTGTGTACCAATTAAACCCCAAGAAGTTCCGTATTTTGCGAATGATAGTCAAGTTTGAGATGTTTGAAGAAGTTTTCTGTTTATCCTATATTGTTTTGTTTAACTCTCCCTATTAATACGTCGTTCAATTAGTTAATTAAACGTACAATGAATAAACATAATTATGAATAAATGATTTCATTTGATTTCGGTTTTGAAAGCCTCTTTGTTCGGTATTTTCTCAACTTCAACAATTTATGTTTATTTAATACAAATAAAGTAAAGTTATTGAAACAAATACCCTGATTTGATTTTTTAAATTCAATAATTATAATTTACTTGTTTTAAAATAATATTATTGATATTCTAATTTTTATTGCGTACCTAATTAAAAAATCATAATTCCTAAACGGATTGAGATAAAACGATATTCAGGCTTTTCTCAGTTTGCGATACTATTTTATTCTAATTTTTCTCAAACAAAAGTTATTGTAATACCCTCCATTTGAAAAAAGTGGGTTTTTCGTAATTAAAAAAATCATAATTCCTAAACGGATTGAGATAAACGATATTCAGGCTTTTCTCAGTTTGCGATACTATTTTATTCTAATTTTTCTCAAACAAAAGTTATTGTAATACCCTCCATTTGAAAAAAGTGGGTTTTTCTTAATTAAAAAAATCATAATTCCTAAACGGATTGAGATAAAACGATATTCAGGCTTTTCTCAGTTTGCGATACTATTTTATTCTAATTTTTCTCAAACAAAAGTTATTGTAATACCCTCCATTTGAAAAAAGTGGGTTTTTCGTAATTAAAAAAATCATAATTCCTAAACGGATTGAGATAAAACGATATTCAGGCTTTTCTCAGTTTGCGATACTATTTTATTCTAATTTTTCTCAAACAAAAGTTATTGTAATACCCTCCATTTGAAAAAAGTGGGTTTTTCGTAATTAAAAAAATCATAATTCCTAAACGGATTGAGATAAAACGATATTCAGGCTTTTCTCAGTTTGCGATACTATTTTATTCTAATTTTTCTCAAACAAAAGTTATTGTAATACCCTCCATTTGAAAAAAGTGGGTTTTTCTTAATTAAAAAAATCATAATTCCTAAACGGATTGAGATAAAACGATATTCAGGCTTTTCTCAGTTTGCGATACTATTTTATCCTAATTTTTCTCAAACAAAAGTTATTGTAATACCCTCAATTTGAAAAAAGTTGGTTTTTCGTAATTTAAAAAGATCATAGTTCCTAAACGGATTCAGATAAAGCGATATTCAGGCTGTTCTCAGTGTGCGACACTTTGAAATTCTAATTTTTCACAAACAAAAGTAATTGTAATACTTTGGGGAAAAAATGGAGTTTTTGTAATTAGGTAAACAAAAAAAAAACTTTGAAATATCATAACTTCTAAACGGATTAAGGTAAAGCGATATTAAGGCTTTTCTCAGTTTATGATACTCCTTACCCTAATTAAATTTCTCAAAGAAAAGTAATTGTAATACCCTCCTTGGAAAAAATGGGGTTTTGTAATTTAAAAAAATCATAACTCCTAAACGGATTAAGATAAAGCGATATCAAGTGTTATCTCAGTAAATGATAGGTACTACTTATATTTTTCACCAAGTTCTTATAATGACAAAAAACGTGGGGTTTTCAAGAAAAAAAATCAAAGCTCCTAAACGGATTGAGAAAAAGATGATATTCTGGCTTTTCAAAGGATAGGGGCCATTTTCCTTAATTAAATTTCATAAAGAGAAGTTATTGTAATACCCTCCATTTATGGTTCTTGAGAGAGGGTTTTTATATCCGGTAAATTGATTTCGCCGTCCTTCGATCATTTTTTCTGAGAACTTCACGTCCTTTTCATCAGATAAAACTTTGATCTGCATAATTTTTTATAGATTCGAGAAAAAAATAGGAAGCAGAGAGTTCGTTTAGAAAAGAAAAGTGAGGAAAAAAAGAGATTTTTTTGAATGGGTGCTCGAGTTGAGTGGGAATCGATGGGGCCGTCGCAAGTAGTCGCTTGACTGTACTTAAGGGCCCCACTCGGCCCTTCCTAGCATTGTCCCCTTCGGATCGGCCTGACAATAGGGGGGCAAAAGCGAGGTCGCCCTAAAGGATTAATCAGTCCTCAAGAACACATGTTCCAAGAGTACCGTCGAGAAATTTCACGGTGCCATTGTACCTTCTGCTCTGAAGGATTAAGGAGTAGACGCTTTGAATAAATTACACGGCCTTCCTGATAGTTGTAAGGATAATCCCGTTGATTAATTTGATTTTCACCTTTCCCCTCGCCCATCCTTTACCTCAACCGCAAAACTCGCTTGTAGGTGACATAACGTCTCAAACTCATGAATTGGAGATAATAAGCCTTTTGGTTATAACATTATTAATTATTTAAATATTTGCTAAAGTCGGCGAGGGTAACACAATAATTTTATTTTACTAATAACCAATAATGGAGGAAGAATGACTGTGATAACGGGTGTCTCACGACGCGTTTCGGCTTAAAAAGCCTCGTCAGGTGAGCTATTTCCTCTATCAAAATCATTTCTATCTTTTCACTGTGCCCCTATCTCCGAGAGATTTAGTGGATACAGCGGGAAGCCGGAAAAAAACCCTAATAGCTCACCTGACGAGGCTTTTTAAGCCGAAACGCGTCGTGAGATACCCGTTTTCACAGTTATTTCCTCCATTATTGGTTAATTTATGATAGTATAATCAACCCTACGCAATAAAAAACGAATGTAAATTTTTTTTTATAATTACATTTATGCTACAGCGTAATTCTCATGATACCAACTATTCTGAGCACACCTGAACCCGATATTATGTCTGTTTATCAGAGCCTTCCCTCCCTAATTAAGTGGGACTAACTTTGATTCACTCTCTGGGGTTCGAAAACCTCAGTTAAACAACCATGGGGCTCGTTTATCATAATTAATGTTCGGAGGGTTGAATCCGTTCGTTTTTTTTATTCGTATTCCTTTTATTTTTTCAGCCCTTCAGCTTTCCTCTGAACTTGGCGTGGGCTTTGTAAAATGAAAAACACTTTGTGCATTTATTATTAACTTGTTCATTTTAGCCCGGGGAATATTTAGCGTGTTAAAAGCTTAGAATCTGTATTATTTCAACATTAATATTTCATAGTTTTTTTTTTAGATAGGGAAATTTGATTAAAAATGGGAGAAAACCTCTATGGTAAAATTTTTTTCATGAAATATTGAATATCGTCTTGTCTGCCCAGACGAGAGGCCTACGCCTGCTTCTCTCCGTAACCGGCTATGCATTTTAAAGCAGGGACTCGTAACTTCGTTTATTTCCATCAATTTCGTCTCCCTTCCTTATTAGAAACGACGTTTTTTGACCTCCATTAAAATTCGCTCGGCGTTTTATAAGAATCTAACAAAAAATTGAGGCGATTAGAGTAGATTAATAATGAAAGACTTCACGTGTCGTGGAGGCTTTTCCATTATGAATGGAACTGTCTCTCAAGGAGGTATTTTCAAGCTACTTTAATTCGCGGTTTCAAAAGCCTCTTAGGATGCGTGAGCTTCTTGATCCTTACTATAAACATGTAATGAACGCGGTTTTATCACAAAGGATTTTCAAACCACGTATGCAAGGAAAATAAAATACGTTTCAAAGGAATAATCCAAGAAAAACAGCAGGGAAAGCCCTCCTTTAAAGCACATCATATAAATAAGGAAAAGACGAACTTAAAAACGAAGGCGTCATAAGACGTCACGTCATGATACGTCATTGAGGGGGAAATTTTTTCCTCTCGCAAAAAAAGCTCTTGTTCTTTGCTTATCACAAAGGATTTTCAGATCACGTTTGCACGGAAAATAAAATACATTTCAAAGGAATAATCCAAGAAAAACAGCAGGGAAAGCCCTCCTTTAAAGCACATCATATAAATAAGGAAAAGACGAACTTAAAAACGAAGGCGTCATAAGACGTCACGTCATGATACGTCATTGAGGGGGAAATTTTTTCCTCTCGCAAAAAAAGCTCTTGTTCTTTGCTTATCACAAAGGATTTTCAGATCACGTTTGCACGGAAAATAAAATACATTTCAAAGGAATAATCCAAGAAAAACAGCAGCGAAAGCCCTCCTTTGAAGCACAACATCTAAATTGGGAAAATGAACTTAAAAATGAAGGCGTCATAGAGACGTCACGTCATGATACGTCATTGAGGGGTAAATTATTTTCCTCTTGCAAGAAAAGCTTCTTCAGTGAAAGCCCTCCTTTGAAGCACATCACCAAAATAAGGAAAAGAAGAAATTAAAAATGAAGGCGTCTTAGAGACGTCACGTCATTGAGGGGCAAATTTTTTTTCCTCTCGCAACAAAAGCTCTTGTTCTTATCATTATATCTAAGCTTATAAAAAAGGATTTTCAGACTATGTATGCAAGGATAATAAAATACATTTCAAAGGAATAATCCAAGAAAAACAGCAGGGAAAGCCCTCCTTTGAGGCACGTCATCAAAATAAGGAAAAGAAGAACTTAAAAATGAAGCGTCTCAGAGACGTCACGTCATGATACGTCATTGAGGGGTAAATTATTTTCCTCTTGCAAGAAATGCTCTTGTTCTTATCTTTAGTTTTTAGCTTATCACAAAGGATTTTCAGACCACGTATGCACGGAAAATAAAATACACTTTAAAGGAATAATCCAAGAAAAACAGCAATGAAAGCCCTCCTTTGAAGCACATCATCTAAATAAGGAAAAAAAAACTTAAAAATGAAGGCGTCATAGAGACGTCACGTCATGATACGTCATTGAGGGGTTTAATTTTTTTCCTATCGCAACGAAAGCTTCTTCAGTGAAAGCCCTCCTTTGAAGCACATCACCAAAATAAGGAAAAGAAGAACTTAAAAATTAAGGCGGCTTAGAGACGTCACGTCATGATACGTCATTCAGGGGTAAATTTTTTTCCTCTCGCAACAAAAGCTCTTGTTCTTTGCTTATCACAAAGGACTTTCAGACCACGAATGCACGGAAAATAAAATACATTTCAAAGGAATAATCCAAGAAAAACAGCAATGAAAGCCCTCCTTTGAAGCACATCATCTAAATAAGGAAAAGAACTTAAAATGAAGGCGTCATAGGGACGTCACGTCATGATACGTCATTGAGGGGTAAATTTTTTTCCTCTTGCAACAAAAGCTCTTGTTCTTAGGTCAAAGGATTTTCAGACCACGAATGCACGGAAAATAAAATACACTTCAAAGGAATAATCCAAGAAAAACAGCAATGAAAGCCCTCCTTAGAAGCACATCATCTAAATAAGGAAAAAAAGAACTTAAAAATGAAGGCGTCATAGAGACGTCACGTCATGATACGTCATTGAGGGGGTTAATTTTTTTCCTATCGCAACAAAAGCTTCTTCAGTGAAAGCCCTCCTTTGAAGCACATCACCAAAATAAGGAAAAGAAGAAATTAAAAATGAAGGCGTCTTAGAGACGTCACGTCATTGAGGGGTAAATTTTTTTCCTCTCGCAACAAAAGCTCTTGTTCTTTGCTTATCACAAAGGATTTTCAGACCACGAATGCACGGAAAATAAAATACATTCAAAGGAATAATCTAAGAAAAACAGCAATGAAAGCCCTCCTTTGAAGCACATCATCTAAATAAGGAAAAAAAGAACTTAAAAATGAAGGCGTCATAGAGACGTCACGTCATTGAGGGGCAAATTTTTTTCCTCTCGCAACAAAAGCTCTTGTTCTTATCTTATTAGCACAATAACGCACCAATACCACACGAGGTCAATTTTTTTTCCCATATTTATTTTAAGACTATTAAAAATCTTTTTTAAATAAAATAAACTTTTTTCCTCATTCCAATCAAGTAAAAAGGCTGAAGTTTTCAATTGAACTTAAATTAAATTTGTTTTAAAATGTCAGAATCCCCTCCCCCTAATTCAAATCTTCAAAGGCAACTTCAGAAATAAACAGGAAAAAATTTCTAAAAATATTTTTTTATGGGGAAAAATCGCATATTTTTATTATTTAAAAATAAAGTACTGGTTTGAAGAGCTTCCAACGAAAACTTCCTTAAAGAGAAGTAACAATATAGGAGGGGGAAGTATAACGGAGGGGGAAGAATATGGGAGGGGAAGTATAACAGAGGGGGAAGTATAAGGGAACGAAAATATAACGAAGGGAGGGAAAGTATAAAGGAGGGGGAAGTATAAGGGAGGGGGAGTTTATTTTTCGAAAAATTTCCAGATTTTCTTTTTTCTTGCGATTTTTTTTTTGAAAAATTTTTTAAGTTCTTTTTTTCGAAAATTTTTTTAAGTGTCAAGGTAGAAATAATGGGCTCTTTGGCCTAGGGATGTGCCTCTCGTAATGGGTAGAAGTATGAAATTTCTCCCTACTAAAAAAAGTAATAATTAAAAAGTGGCAATTTTTTTACACCAAAAATTCTTAAAAATATAAGGAGTAATTGATGAAAATTTGATGAAAATCGGATTAACGGTTCGGCCGCAGGGAATTTTTTAAAATTTCAAACAGACATATCTCCGACATTTTTTCGAAATTCAAAAATAGCCCTCGTTAAATTCTTCTTCACCCGCTAAAGAAATTTGAGTGAAAATTTGGTGAAAATCAGATGAAAACTGTGGCAGTAAGGGGTTCCGGAAAAAAATGCTACGGACGGCCGGCCGGAACCACAGACAAAGTTGAGATTCCCCAAAAACCCGACATGGAGGGTATCACAATAACTTTTTTAAGGAAGTTAAAACCCAGAAGACAATGTGGAGTGTTGGGCAAGTAACACAATGGTCGAAGGTTCGAATCCCACTTATTTTTCCTTTTCTTTCCTAATGTTCTGTAAAAATTAAAAAGTGTAGGTGAAACCTCAAAATTAATGTATAAAATCAAAATGTTTGTTTATAGAATGTTTCAATTTTTGGAATATTTCTTTTAAAAGAAAAGAAAAATACTGATTAATTGCCACGCGTGGTTGAACATGTAATAATCGTTTTTTTCCCTCGAGTTTCAACCCCTCGAGGGCAGTGTAGCGTAATTTTCGTTTTCAATCAGGTAGGTTTCCCGATAGAGGTAGAAAATGTAGACTTTTGGATTGGAGATTGTTTTAAATTGAAAGAAATCTGGATAAAAAAGGAGAATATTGGTTTGGATCGGACTATAAACGATTTTTAACAAGTTAAGAGCTTTAAAGTAGCCATTGAAAGAAGGAGTAAAAGAGTGAAAAGTAAATTCCGTCCAAACTGAAGGTTTTATGCGCATAAAAAACGGCCACGGTCCTCATCCTCATATAGAAAATAGTAGGTCCCGACTCCACCTTATTTATTGTCTTTCTACGTGTCGGACGTTTGGGAGAAAAAAAAAGAGTAGGAGCGAAGAAACGGAGGGTGAATACATAAAAAAAGGGACGAAAGATGCGTAAGGGTGGGTTTTAGACTGATGAATACTTCTCTGATAATCCACGACCACTTAATTCTCCCTCCCGATCAACAATTAAGCCCACTCAACCCCTCCCAGCGATAAATCTCTCAAGATTTAACCACAAACTCTTGGCTATCTCGAAATAAAAAATATCCATTTTAACCTCAGGTAACATCATGCTATTTGAAGAGATACTCCTTTATTTCGAGTGTTTGCTTTAATTTCTGTGATTACTTCCTTATTTTAAAATCAACAATCCGATTTTATCTTCCTTTTTTTATTTTTAAGGAAAAACCATTAGGTAATTTGAATAATACAAGTCAGGCTTTGTCATTTTAGCATTGACGTATAGAAACCATTACGGTTAACATAGTTGCTGACATTCAACCTGTTTTGCGAGCATTATTCCGGTGGTCTGAACACACACGAAAATTCAGAGTAACAAAAGAGAACTTCTAAAATTGATTTTCTCTTTAGATTTTAAAGAAACTTTTTCCGCGAACTTTAGTAAAGTTGTGCAATGTAGTAGTTTTTTCATCCCTAATATCGCCTAAAAGTTTAAAAGTCAAGGTATGAAAAATTAAACTCTTCGCCCAGCTAGACCACAGGGAATGGGCGAGAACCCCCAACATTTCTTCCTAATAAAGATAACTTTTATTAAATGTAAGGAGTGTTGAGTGAAAATCGGACCAATGGGCTCCGCTAATTTTGCGGTCTTTTTAACTTAGCTTGACATTTTAAAAAATTCGCTGCGGCCGAACCGTTGGACCCATTTTCACCAAATTTTCACCAATTACTCCTTATATTTTTTTAAGAATTTTTGGTGCAAAAACAATTGTCACTTTATTATTATTATTATTTTTTTTTTTTTTTAGTAGGGAGAAATTTCATACCCAATACGAGAGGCACATCCCTAGGCCAAACAGCCCATTATTTCTACCTTGACACTTAAAAAAATTTTCGAAAAAAAGAACTAAAAAATTTTTCAAAAAAAAAAAAGAGAAAACCCGGAAAATTTTAGGAAAAAAACCCAGAAAATTTTTCGAAATCAAAAATTAAACTTCCCCCTCCCTTATTCTTTCCCTCCTTTATACTTTCCCTCCCTTCGTTATACTTTCGTTCCCTTTTACTTCCCCTTCCGTTATACTTCCCCTCCCATATACTTCCCCCTCCGTTTTACGTCCCCTCCTTTATACTTCCCCTCCCTTAGGAGGCCCACCCTTATACTTCCCCTCCCTTAGGAGGCCCACCCTTATACTTCCCCATACTATATTTTTAACTTCTCTTTTAGAAAGTTTTCGTTGGAAACCCGGAAAATTTTAGGAAAAAAACCGAATCTTTTAAAAAAAAATTTAAAAAAACTTTAAAAAATTTTCAAAAAAAAAAAACTTCCCCCTTCCTTATTCTTTACCTCTTTTATACTTTCGTTCCCTTATACTTCCCCCTCATATATACTTCCTCTCCCATATATTTCCCCCTCCTATATACTTTCTCTCCCATATACTTCCCCCTCCTATATTGTTACTCTGAAGTTTTCGTTGGAAGCTCATTATTATTATTATTTTTTTTTTATTATTTTTTTTTTTGAGAGAGAGAGAGAGGGTCTTCCAGACCCCATAGGATCGAATTGATCTTTAATTTCTCTCTGGCGCCGCGACCGTCCGATCGTCAAAAACTGCATTTTTTTTATTGTCGTCGTCGTTGTTGTCGTTTTGTTGTTGTTGTTGTTGTTGTTGTGGTGGTGGTAAAGGGACAAAACACCCTTTTTGTTCATTTTATTTTTCTAAAAAATAAAGCAGTTGTACCAACCTCCATGATCGGTTTTTTTGGAGAGGGCCTTCCAGGCCTGAAAAGGTCATTTTGAGAAACACCAAATCTGCTGTGAAACAGCAAAAACAGTTAAAAGAGGTGTTTTTTAACTGACAAAGCAAAAAGCCTTAAAAAGCTGATCGGCTAAATTCTAAAATCGATAAATTTTTGCATTTTACATAAAAGTGCGTTTTGACGCCGTGAAATAAAATAATTTAACAAAAAAGCACTTCCCTTCATTGCAATTTCGACCATTTTGTAAAATCATCTGTCACAGGGACTAATTGAAATGGCGAAACATTAATTTACGCTTCACTTTTAACAACCCCTCTCAAACACAATCGAACTGATTGTTCCTCCATTTTCACTCATTGTCGAACAAAAATGTTTCAAAAAGTTTGACCGAACGAATAATTTATCAGTTGTATTCATAACTTGATTTTTTCGTATCATTATTTTATATACTTTAGGCTTGAAAATAAATACGTGGAAGGAGACTAGAATAGTCTTGTTTGCGAGTCAAGACGTGTGCAGACTCGACAAAACCGACTTTTCCACCCCTAATAGCAAACGGATCATACTTCCTTAACTTACATGACTTTACAGAGTATTATTACAGAGAAACACGTTATAAATAACGGACGTGAGCGAAATTTCGACTAACTTTCAAACTAATCGATTAAATCGAGATTTTTCATCGACTTTTTTAATAGAGAGAGGAATATTATAGTGGCATAAAAGTGACACTTTAAAAGGTTGACACGTGAGCAAAATTTCGACTAACTTTCAAACTAATCGATTAAATCGAGATTTTTTATCGACTTTTTTAATAAAGAGAGGAATATTATAGTGGCATAAAAGTGACACTTTAAAAGGTTGACACGTGAGCAAAATTTCGACTAACTTTCAAACTAATCGATTAAATCGAGATTTTTCATCGACTTTTTTAATAGAGAGAGGAATATTATAGTGGCATAAAAGTGACACTTTAAAAGGTTGACACGTGAGAAAAATTTCGACTAACTTTCAAACTAATCGATTAAATCGAGATTTTTTATCGACTTTTTTAATAGAGAGAGGAATATTATAGTGGCATAAAAGTGACACTTTAAAAGGTTGACACGTGAGCAAAATTTCGACTAACTTTCAAACTAATCGATTAAATCGAGATTTTTCATCGACTTTTTTAATAGAGAGAGGAATATTATAGTGGCATAAAAGTGACACTTTAAAAGGTTGACACGTGAGCGAAATTTCGACTAACTTTCAAACTAATCGATTAAATCGAGATTTTTCATCGACTTTTTTAATAGAGGGAGGAATATTATAGTGGCATAAAAGTGACACTTTAAAAGGTTGACACGTGAGCAAAATTTCGACTAACTTTCAAACTAATCGATTAAATCGAGATTTTTTATCGACTTTTTTAATAGAGAGAGGAATAGTATAGTGGCATAAAAGTGATACTTTAAAAGGTTGACACGTGAGCGAAATTTCGACTAACTTTCAAACTAATCGATTAAATCGAGATTTTTCATCGACTTTTTTAATAGAGGGAGGAATATTATAGTGGCATAAAAGTGACACTTTAAAAGGTTGACACGTGAGCAAAATTTCGACTAACTTTCAAACTAATCGATTAAATCGAGATTTTTTATCGACTTTTTTAATAGAGAGAGGAATATTATAGTGGCATAAAAGTGATACTTTAAAAGGTTGACACGTGAGCGAAATTTCGACTAACTTTCAAACTAATCGATTAAATCGAGATTTTTCATCGACTTTTTTAATAGAGAGAGGAATATTATAGTGGCATAAAAGTGACACTTTAAAAGGTTGACACGTGAGCAAAATTTCGACTAACTTTCAAACTAATCGATTAAATCGAGATTTTTTATCGACTTTTTTAATAGAGAGAGGAATATTATAGTGGCATAAAAGTGACACTTTAAAAGGTTGACACTTGATCAAAATTTCGACTAACTTTCAAACTAATCGATTAAATCGAGATTTTTTATCGACTTTTTTAATAGAGAGAGGAATATTATAGTGGCATAAAAGTGACACTTTAAAAGGTTGACACTTGATCAAAATTTCGACTAACTTTCAAACTAATCGATTAAATCGAGATTTTTCATCGACTTTTTTAATAGAGAGAGGAATATTATAGTGGCATAAAAGTGACACTTTAAAAGGTTGACACTTGATCAAAATTTCGACTAACTTTCAAACTAATCGATTAAATCGAGATTTTTCATCGACTTTTTTAATAGAGAGAGGAATATTATAGTGGCGTAAAAGTGACACTTTAAAAGGTTGACAGGAGAATAGATGTCGAGGCTTTATTTGGTCGTCTAAGATATTGCTCCCTACAGACCTCCCTTGTGAAATAAGTTAGTCGAACAACAACCTGTCTTATTTCTCTTTTTTTTTCCCTACTGACTGAAATGAAATTTTTTCAAGATCCCTTAAATTGCTTCGGAGAGACTTTTAAGATTTCGTAAATTAAAACATAATGGCGAAAGATTTAGAAAATTAGGAATGAAAAAAAAATTGTTTTTATACCTCAAACAATACTAATTATCTGCAGCATTTGGAAGGATCCCAGGTGGGGGCATCCGCCATACTGCCAGGCATTAACTAACCGTGCGAAATTACCCACAACTTTAATCGTAAAATCGGGATGAAAGCTGAAATCCTCGAGTATAGATGGATTTTTCGGCAAAAAAAGAGAAAAGCGAGTAAAATATCAGTAAAAAACGAGTTATTTTGGACCAAAAATTGAGAAAAGAGCCCAAAAATCAAGTAAAAAGGGAGGAATTTAGGATAGAACTGAGGAAAAAGCCCAGATTTTTAATAGAAAGGGCGGTTCAAATGATAAAAATCGAGGAGATACACCAAAAATTCAGCAAACAGGGATAAAAATGGAGGAAAAAAGCCCGAAAATGCAGTGAATAGGAAGAATTTTAGGATAAAAATGTAGGAAAACTGCTCGAAAATTAAGCAAACAGAAGAATTTACTATAAAAGAGAAAAAAAGCCCTAAAATCTAGAAAACAGGTAAAAATGGAGGAAACAGCTGGAAAATCAAGCAAACAGAGAAGAATTTAGGATAAAAATTGCCGAAAAAAGTCCTAAAATCAAGTAAAAAGGTATAATTTTAAGATAAAATTGGGGGAAAAGCTCTAAAATCCTTACACACACGGATAATAGGATAAAAACCGAGGTTAAGTTCAAACATTCAGTAAAAAAGTTGGGTTCTTACTTTTAACGATAAAAATTGAGGACTGAAGCCCGAAAATCGGGGAGGTTTTTTCAATAAAAAACGAGGAAAAAGTTGAATATTACAGTTAAAAGGTAGGTTCTTACCTAGGAGGATAAAAATCAAGGAAAGTGCTGGTTTGAAGAGCTTCCGACGAAAACTTCCTTAAAGAGAAGTAAGAATATAGGAGGGGAGTATAACTGAGGGGGAAGTATAACGGAGGGGAAGTATAAGGGAGGGGAATTACAACGGAGGGGAAGTATAAAGGAGGGGGAAGTATATAAAGGAGGGGGAAGTATAAAGGAGGGGGAAGTATAAAGGAGGGGAAGTACAACGGAGGGGGAAGTATAAGGGAGAGGGAAGTATAAGGGAGGGGAAGTATAACGGAGAGGGAAGTATAACAGAGGGGGAAGTTTTTTGTTTTTTTTTTTCGAAAAATTATCCAACTTTTTTTTGACAAATTTTCCGAGTTTTTTGTCAAAAAATTGTTTTTTTTTTGTTTTTTTTTTTTTTCAAAATTTTATGATTTTTTATTTTTATTAATTTTTTTAATTTTCCGAGTTTTTTTAATTGTCGAAAAATTTTCCAGCTTTTTTAATTTTCCGGGTTTTTTTTCGAAAAATTTTACAACTTTTTTAATTATGAAAAATTTTCCGGGTTATGTTTTTTAAATTTGCGCTTTTATTTCTGAAAAAATTTTTATGTGTCAAGGTAAAAATAAAGGGCTCTTTGGAATAAGGATGTGCCTCTCGTAATGGGTGGAAGTATGAAATTTCTCCCTACTAAAAAAAAAAAATAATAATTAACAAGAGTCAATTTTTTTACACTAAAAATTCGTAAAAAATATAAGGAGACTTTGGTGAAAATTTGATGAAAATCGGACGAACGGTTCGGCCGCAGCGCAGATTTTAAGATTTCAAACGTCGATATCTCCGCCATTTTTTCGAAATTCAAAAATCGCCCTCGTTTCTTCTTCGAGCGAGGTTTTATTGTACAAAAACCGATGAAAACGCCAGAAATATCTACTGATTCTAGAACATAATTTATGTACTTCTATCATTTTAGAGGATTTTTTCGACCCGCATGACACCTGAGTATTGCGGGTCTAGCATACCTAAGTCCTCAAAACTTCTCACATTTCACGTGAAATCTTAAATTAAAAAAATATAAATATTTATTTACTGACACTCAGGAAAGGAACTAAATAAAACATGAACCTTTCCACTTGAGGGAATTGATACTAAATCTTATTCTCAGGAGGGTTACCCCGTATTTCGTTAAATATTCGCAAATATTCTTTTATTAATTTAGTGAAGTTTTCGGTGGAATTATAGAGTGTGGATTCTCGTTGAAGACTTGGTTTAACCTAGCCTGCGTTTGATCTCCTTGTTACAAAGCGATTCGGTACTCCCCTGTGCACCATCGTTAATTTCTGAGCCGCAGGGCGAATCAATAAAGCTCCTATTCCGTTGGATAATAATTTAATCTAATAAGTGGTTTGTCTTAAAAATAAATACCTTCTGAGTAGGCGAGCTGAATCAATGCAGCCACCACGCAGTAGTACCAATTCATTTTGAAACGCCACCGTCCTGTGGTATCTGAAAAAAAAATATTTTTTTAAAATATAAAATGCTGTGATTTCTTTTTCAATCACTAAAAGAAGCGTAGCACAAAGTTCTCTTTTGCCCTCTTTTATACTCGAGCGAGTCCGCAAGTTGAAAAGAAAAAGGGGTGAGGAAAGAGAAAAAAGTGTCAATGTAGAAGGTGTTGAAGGGGTCTCTGAGACTGAAGGGGAAAGAGCTAGGAAGTGGACATGCCTTTGTCCAGGACAGAAGATTAGAGGAACAAAGAGAAGAGCCAATTGTCGACAGGGGGAGATGTGACATGCCTTATCTCACCCCCCACGCTTCTTTCGAACCTTACCATCAACTAATGGACAAATGGTCGCCTTTTTCCCCCCTTTTCAACTTATTTCAATAACTTTCTTCAAACAATAATTTCTTTTCAACCAACAAACTTCAATTTCGCGGTGATCCTTTAATTTATATCGCACTATTTAAGAAAGTTTAGATTTTTTTTTAACCGATTTTCGAGGCGTGAAGATTAGGTTGTTAAGAGCTCGTTTAAAAGGGTGTAAAAGGTCTAAGAATTAAATTACGACGAGGTTTACAAAATGACCTCTTTTTCTACCCTTGGGGTTAACTATCTAATTATAAAAGGTGGTGAAAATGGAGATCATCTTTGAAATAGAGCTGGGCGTGGGAATAAAAGCAGCGAGAAGGCCGATAGATCCTGTAGCGCTAAGGGATCCTTCAAAAAGGGCCCCTGAGTTAAAAGTACTTTTCTTTTTTATCTTATTATCGTCTGATTTTTTGGTAAAAATTTCAGTTTTTTTAAAAAACCATCAAGCTTCCTAGTGTTCCTCGGTAATAAGGCCCAAAAACGCAAAATTTATATTTATTATTATTATTATTATTATCTACATTTTTTAACTTCCTTAAAGAAGTTATTGTGATACCCTCCACGTCGGGTTTTCGGGTAAGGGTTTTCTAGACCCCGGAGGGTAAATTCGATCTATACCGATGTCAACTTTGTCTGTGGTTCCGGCCGGCCAGCCGTCCGTCCTGCCTTAAACAATTTTTCGGAAAAAGAAAACGCTTTAAATCAAAGAATTTGATAGCGTAGTTTAAAATGCGTTTGGATATACAGGGTGTCCCAAACAGAACCTAACTTCGTTATTTGAAATGAAAACCCCTATTTTTTATTTCAGATTCGTCATCTACGCAAAATTTCAAGTAGATTTGACTATTTTTATGACCATTTTCGACAACTTTAAAAAATGTCAAATTTTAGCGTTTTTTGCGCTAAAATCCGTTAAAATCGACTTAAGAGACTAATTTTTTTAATTCCAACTGTAACAAATTCGAATCTTCGGAAAAAAATTAAGTGGAATTTAAAAAAATGAGTCTCTTAGGTCGATTTTAACGGATTTTAGCGCAAAAAACGCTAAAATTTGACATTTTTTAAAGTTGTCGAAAAAGGTCATAAAAATAGTCAAATCTACTTGAAATTTTGCGTAGATTACGAATCTGAAGTAAAAAATAGGGGTTCTCATGGAAATAACGAAGTTAGGTTCTGTTTGGGACACCCTGTATATCCAAAAGTATTTTAAACTACACCAAAAAATTCTTTGATTTAAATTAGGGGGGGGTTTTAATGTAACTTTTTTTCATAAAACCACATTTTAACGCTCTCCCAGACGTATGCCATGTGTTTCCGGACACCCTGTATGTATTAGGTGTACAAAATGAAACTCAGCCACAGGGTAAATTTGAATTTTGTAGATTTTAGCCGAGTTTCATTTTGTACACCTAGTAGTTCATTTTTTCAAAATCTTAAACATTTTAGGCGTTAAAGTCCATCAAAAGTTGACCTTCTCTGTGTAAGAAGGTTATTGAAGTATAACCATTAAGAAGGTTATTTTTTAAAGGCTTGTAAATCGTAAACCGTTACAGATATTGAAAAAATGCACTAAATAAAATCTGTTGGAAATTTAATTCTCTTTAATTTTTATTCTATTCATTTTTTTTCTAGGACGCACTGTTTTCAAGATAAATTTATTTAAAAAAAATTATTTTCCGAAAATGGTGCATTTTAGAAAAAAATAATTAAGTACAAATTTATAGAGAATTAAATTTCCTACAATTTTTATTTATTAGGTGTACAAAATGAAGCTCAGCCACAGGATAAATTTGAATTTTGTAGATTTTAGCCGAGTGTCATTTTGTACACCTAATATTTTGCATTAAAAATATAATATGAAAATTAAAAAAGAATTTATAATGAAAAGTTTTATAAATGATGCACTTAACTTGATTTCTATAAGGTATAGCTTTTAACCAGGCTCAATTAGCGACAGCTTTAATATTCAACATTTTTTCCTCGGGAGTTGAGAGAAGGGTTGAAAAAAAAAAGGCTTTTAGTAGACATTACGGAAGAGTTGAAATAAATTATTTCGCTCTAAAACTGGGCTTTTGAGACGAGATGGAGAGTCTAATGGGGGTGAAGTAATGAGCTAGTTTGTGGCGGCTAACAAGGTAGCAAATAACAATAGAGATCTGACGGAGAGCCATACATCCTGATAAGGCAATCTCCCTCGCCATTAACTTTTCGGGAGAGGCACCCGATTTCACTGTGGGAAAAATAAATTAAAGGGCCGGAAATACAAAATAAATTCTAACGGAGTCTTAAACCCCATGGGCGCTGCTAAATCTAATTTGGAAATACAGGAGGAGTTACGTTAATACCGGACATAAATTCAAACGGAACGCTTTAAATCGAGCTATGAAGAAAAAGCCATAATGTCATTCTCCATCCTCTATCGAAATCGGGGTCGCTTACATTAAAGAATATAACCCTTCCTAGACATTTTTATTAAATTTATTCCGGATTCAAAATATTCCATTTTACCATGAAAACGCCCTAACATTGAACCTAAATAGCTAAAAATATACAATTTTTTCGGTAAAAACCGTGGGAAATGCAGAAAAATATACGTGTCGACATAATGCGGTTCGCCATCATGCATTTGACCACAATATAGCAGAAATCGCGAATACCATAAAAAATCTGCAACTCGACATAACAATTTTTTTTTTTTTCAAATCGCAAAACTGACTTCAGATTCGAATTTCTCACCCCAAGAAACGTCTAAAACCACATTTTGAGCGATTTTAAAAAATAAAAATTTTCAGCCCAAAAAGTGATAGAAGACTCTCATTTTTGTTAAGTCGAAAAAAAAAGTTTCAAATCGCAAAACTGACTTCAGATTCGAATTTCTCACCCCAAGAGACGTCTAAAACCACATTTTGAGCGATGTAAAAAAAAAGATAAAGAAGTCGAAAACGTTCATATAATACAATAATATTATTATCTCATCTTAAAGAAGAGATTTAACACTTGTCGTTTCGACATAAAATTTGTCGTTTCAACATAACGCAGTTGAACATAAGGGAAACTTTCATTCTAAAGAACGCCATAAAACTGTTTCTGCCGTTTGGGCATAATACATCTCACCATAAACAAGGGATAGCCAAAGAGCAATCCTATTTTCGCCGTTTAAAACGCGATTATGGCGAAACGACAGAAACCTTAAAACTTGACAGTTCACCATAATGCAATTCGCACATAACCCCCTAAAAGAGCACATCCTCGCGAGAGGAAAAAAATTAACCCCCTTGTGTTATAAATAGAGTTGATCTTCGCTAGAGAACAAAATTAAGCCCCCTATTGTCATAATGAGCTGATCCCATTGCTGCCTGCTCTTTCGCTGTCCCTAGTTTATGGTGAAATGTATTATGCCCTAACGACAGAAAAAGTATTATAGCGAAACAACAAGACTCGTTATAATGACTTGCACTTTTTTTATGTCGACTTGCATTTATTGAAAAAGTCGTTTATGGCGAAACGCTTTATGTTGAAATGCATTATGCTCAAACGTTTTGAACTTTTGAGAGCTTAATGTCCAATTGCATTATGGTGAACTGCATATTTTGTATGTCGAAATGTAGATTATTTATGTTCAACTGCTTTAGAGTGAAATGAACGGTGTTCTGAGAATTTTTCGAAAAATGTTTTTAAAAAATTTAATTTGAATATTGCTATAATTGTTGATATCTTGACAAAAGAAGGAAGTTCAAATGATTTGAACTTAAATCAAAGATGATTGGATTTCTGGAAAAAAGGATTTTTTTTCTTCTCTTGTGCCGCTAAAATTAAAAAAACGTAAATTCAATAAAGGCTGAAAAGAATTCGATTTGATACTGAGTAGAAATGCAAATGATGGTTCATTCAATAGTTGCCGTTTGCGAACTTTTGAACAGAAAGAAGGAAAAGCTTTAAGTTTTTTAATAAACAGACCCTCCCATTTGAACGGAGGCGTCGAACGTTGAGATTAATTAACTTTTTTTTTCTTTCTCTTTTCACCCCCTTTGGGCCTTCTATTCTTCCAAGTTCTCTTTGAGAATGTAGAAAAAGAAGGGCGTTAATGGTAGCCCTCGGATTGAATCGGAATTAAACGATTCCAGGCTTTCTGTCGGAATATCACCCTCCCTCGAAATTCGTCCTCACCCTCTTGAGGAATGAAGGAAACAAAGAGTCAAATATCTTTTCCGTCTGGAATCTAAGATAAAGCTTTATTTCTACGCCGAGAGAAAAAACAGAAAAAACATCCAATATCTCAAAATCAGAATTTTTTTTTTCAATTTCCAATCTTAAAAAACCCCAAAACTGAATAAAAGGGCCCACAAAGGCCCTTTGAACTCCCCCCTCTCCTCGCAAAAACCCTTCTACATGCCAACCTTTGAAAGTGTTTACGGAGCTTACAGCAACGGTTCACCATGGTGCAATTCAATATAAAGCAACTCACCATAAAATAGGAAAAGCAAGCAGGCAGCCAATAGGATCTGCTCGTTTTAGGGTCAATTTTTACTCTCACGAGGATTTGCGAATTGTATTATGGTCGGGTTTCTGTCGCTTCGCCATAATCGCGTTTTAAACGGCGAAAATACAATTGCTCTTTCGCTGTCCCTAGTTTATGGTGAGATGTATTATGCCCAAACGACAGAAACAGTTTTATGACGAAACAACAAGTTTAAAGAGAGTCTTATATGGTGAGAAGCATTATGGTGAGATGCTTTATGTTGAATTGCATTATGGTGAACTGTCAAGTTTTAGGGTTTTTGTCGTTTCGCCATAATCGCGTTTTAAACGGCGAAAATACAATTGCTCTTTCGCTGTCCCTAGTTTATGGTGAGATGTATTATGCCCAAACGACAGAAACAGTTTTATGACCAAACAACAAGTTTAAATACATAGAGTCTTATATGGTGAGAAGCGTTATGGTGAGATGCTTTATGTTGAATTTCATTATGGTGAACTGTCAAGTTTTAGGGTTTTTGTCGTTTCGCCATAATCGCGTTTTAAACGGCGAAAATACAATTTCTCTTTCGCAGTCCCTAGTTTATGGTGAGATGTATTATGCCCAAACGACAGAAACAGTTTTATGGCGTTCTTTAAAATGAAAGTTTCCTTTATGTTCAACTGCTTTATGTTGAAACGACAAATTTTATGTCGAAACGACAAGTTTTAAATCTCTTCTTTGTGGTGAGATGTATTATGCTCAAATGTATTATGGTGCACGTTTTCGACTTCTTTATGTTGAGTTGCAGATTTTTTATGGTGAACTCGCGATTTCTGCTATTTTATGGTCAAATGCATCATGGCGAACCGCAATATGTCGACACGTATACACTCGAAGTGCTCTATTGAAGTACTATTAAAAGTTACAGAGGGAGAAAGAATGAAAAAAACGGATATTTCACGACCGGTTTCGGCGTAATACGCCTCATCAGGTGAACTATTTCCTTATTTTTCATTCTCCTACACTTTTTACTTGACTTTCATTAGACGGTATTATGGACACCGCTTTTTCCGTTTTTTTCATTCTTTCTCCCTCTGTAACTTTTAATAGCATCCATAAAACGTTCCCTATTTGCGCGATTACGCATGAACCAAAAACCCTATAGTAAAAAATTACTTCGAATTCCTTAATAGGTATAAAAAGAGGTGGTGTAATGACAATTAGGAGGTAGTGGGGCCCGAGGGGGTGCCGTACAAACGGATAGTTTGTCCACCTTCCCGCGGTGTCCATAATACCGTCTAATGAAAGTCAAGTAAAAAGTGTAGGAGAATGAAAAATAAGGAAATAGTTCACCTGATGAGGCGTATTACGCCGAAACCGGTCGTGAAATATCCGTTTTTTTCATTCTTTCTCCCTCTGTAACTTTTAATAGCATCCATAAAACGTTCCCTATTTGCGCGATTACGCATGAACCAAAAACTCTATTGAAGTACTATTTTGAAGAGCTTCCAACGAAAAACTTCCTTATAGGAGGGGGAAGTATAACGGAGGGGACGTATAACGGAGGGGAGAGTATAAGGGAGGGAAGTATAAAATAGCGAGAAGTGTAACGGAGGGGGAAGTATAACGGAAGGGGAAGTATAAAGGAGGGGCCCTTTTTCTAGGACTAAATGCGTTGGAAAGTTTAAAGGAGGGGGAAGTATGAGTAAGGCGGAGTATGATTAAGGCGAAGTATAAGGAGGGGGAAGTGTAATGGAAGGGAAGTATGAGGGATGGGGAAGTATAACGGAAGGGGAAGTATGAAGGAGGGGCCCTTTTCTAGGACTAAATGCGTTGGAAAGTTTAAAGAAGGGGGAAGGAGGAGTAAGGCGGAGTATGATTAAGGCGAAGTATAAGGAGGGGGAAGTGTAAGGGAGGGGAAGTGTAACGGAGGGGAAAGTATAAAGGAGGGGTCCTTTTTCTAGGACTAAATGCTTTGCCTTACTTTTGGAGGTCCATTCTAGTTGGGGCACCCTGTTTAATAGAAGATGCATCATCTCCAGTTTGTAAGTCGATATTTCGGGTATCCGCATGGCGGGGCGGAACCTCCTTCCTAGATTCAGATGTATTTTCTAAACTTGGTTAAACACCGATTGACCTAGTGAAGTCGTATTATCTTTAGCGGATAGAATAAGAAGAGGGTTGAAGTGTTTGGGCGGGGATTAGTCACGACTGAAAGGACACATTCATTCCTCGCACGTTCCAACTTGGGAATTACGCTCAGTTTAAGAACTTTCGCCCTCTTCTGAAGGGTTAGAAAATACGAGAAATTCACGCCGTTTGATATTAACCTGACCGGGCACATGTGCATTCAAAACTTTCCCTACGTCTTAATTAGAAAACGTCTTCCCCTTTTCCTCAAATACAAAACACCTAATATCCATTTTAAGAGACTATAACCCCAAAGTTTCAACTCAAATTTGCCGAGAAAAGCATCTTGAGTAATTAAACTACTCAGCCAGTTTCAACTAAATAGTAATTACCGAACTTGATAACGTAGAGCAAATTATTATTGTGATTATTTAATCAACCACTTCTCGTAACTTGAACTAATAAACATTTTATTGTTCATTAATACCTTGCAATTAAAAATAATAAAACCGAAAACTTTAAAAGTTTATAATTTTTTAAAAATTTTTTCTTTTTAAAAAACTGTATAATTAAGATTTTTAAAGGAATCTCTTTATCCTTTTTTTCATCCTCGGGTTGTCCTAATAGTCAGCAATTAAGTCAATTTCCTTTTTTTTAAGCATAAAAAGATCTTTTTTTCTTAATCCTTCCACAGCTTTATCTGATCATTACGTTACATTACTTTATTTCCTCTTAAATGATGCCTTTGGCTTTATCTCCTAAATGCTGAACATTTTTTTCTGAGCCGAAAGGATTAAAAAGTACAAAAGTTAAAACAAAAGAAAACCGCATTTTTTCTTAGAAATGGTTAATTTTAGGATTTTCCGGACGATAAGGCGTGGGAGGGATCGGACAGATAGAAGATGAATTATGATAATCGTCCCCCATGAATATCGATATTGGTAGGTGTTAAACTGAACCAATATTAAACTATCTTTGCATTTTCTATTATCATAAAATTCAATAAAGAGCTTTTTTTTTTAATCTTGAATTAAAAATGAAGGAAATTTATAAAAGAGAATCCTTTTTTTATTCGCTCTAGCAGTTTGTCATAAGGTTTAGCTAAAATGATTTTTTTAATAGTGCCCCATAATTCGATAAAAACGGTGTTTTTTTTGGCCAAAAGACCTAATAAACGGTCAAAAATTTGGTTTCTCGGTTAAAAACGGTTAAAAACTCCTGAAAAACATGGTTTTCTCGGTTGAAATAGGTAGACAAAGCTAACAAACCATTGAAAGCGGAGTTTTTTTGGCCTAAATAGAAGGAAATCGCATTTAAATCATGAGAAAAGAGGTTTTTTTTTTTGGTAGGAAGATCTTAAAAAACTGGCTAGGAGGTAGTTTCTTGGCAGAAAGATCGAGAAAATCATCTTTTCGTTAAAGTACTAGTTTGAAGAGCGTCCAACGAAAACTTTCTTGAAGAGAAGTTAAATATATAGGATGGGTAAGTATAAGGGTGGGCCTCCCCCCCACGGTATGACGGAGGGGGAAGTATAACGGAGCGGAAAGTTTTTTTTGTTCTAAGAACTTTCTAAGAATTTTTAAGCCTTTTTTTTTTCGATAAATTTTCCGTTTTTTTTTTTCCTCCGAAAAGTTTTCTAAATTTTCTGTTTTTAGGGGGGGGGGGGGGGGGGGGGGGTTTACATTTAACTTTTTTTCATAAAACCACTTTTTAACGCTCTCCAAGACGTATGCCATATGTTTCCGGACACCCTGTAAATATTTTTTCCAACTATATTTTCGGGCTTTTTTCCTTAAATGCGCTAAATTTTCAACTTTTTTAAACTTATTTCGGGCATTTTTCTCGATGTTTATCCTAAAATCCTCACATTTTACGTGGTTTTTGGGCGTTTTCCTCGTTTTTTGACATAAAATCCTCAGTGTTAAATGGATTTCGAGACTTCTAGATCCTAAAATCCTAAATTTTTTTTTAATGGATTTTCAGCATTTTTTCGTAAATGCGCTAAATTTTCATTTTTTTAAACTGAATTTTCGGGCTTTTTTCTCGATGTTTATCCTAAAATCCTCACATTTTACTTTGTTTTTGGGCGTTTTCCTTGATTTTGACTTAAAATCCTCAGTGTTAATGGATTTCGAGACTTCTAGATCCTAAAATCCTAAATTTTTTTTCTGGATTTTCAGCATTTTTCCTTAAATGCGCTAAATTTTCATTTTTTTAAACTGAATTTTCGGGCTTTTTTCTCAATGTTCATCCTAAAATCCTCACATTTTACTTAGTTTTTTGGCGTTTTCCTCGTTTTTTGATATAAAATCCTCAGTGTTAAATGGCTTTCAAAACATTTAGATCCTAAAATCCTAAATTTTTTCTGGATTTTCAGCGTTTTTCCTTAAATGCGCTAAATTATTATTTTTTGAACTGAATTTTCGGGCTTTTTTCTCGATTTTTATCCTAAAATCCTAACATTTTACTTGGTTTTTGGGCGTTTTCCTCGTTTTTTGACCTAAAATCCTCAGTGTTAAATGGATTTCGAGACTTCTAGATCCTAAAATCCTAAATTTTTTTCTGGATTTTCAGCATTTTTCCTTTCTTTTCACATGAGATCCTCAGTATTATTAGGTGTACAAAATGAAACTCGGCTAAAATCTACAAAATTCAAATTTACCCTGTGGCTGAGTTTCATTTTGTACACCTAATAAATAAAAATTGTAGGAAATTTAATTCTCTATAAATTTGTACTTAATTATTTTTTTCTAGGATGCACCATTTTTGGAAAATAATTTTTTTTAAAATAAATTTATCTTGAAAACAGTGCGTCCTAGAGAAAAAATGAATAGATTAAAAATTAAAGAAAAATTAATTTGCAACAGATTTTATTTAGTGCATTTTTTCAATATCTGTAACGGTTTACGATTTACAAGCCTTTAAAAATTAACCTTCTTCATGGTCATACTTCAATAACCTTCTTACACGGAGAAGGTCAACTTTTGATGGACTTTAACGCCTAAAATGTTTAAAATTTTGAAAAAATGAACTACTAGGTGTACAAAATGAAACTCGCCTAATATCTACAAAATTCAAATTTACCCTGTGGCTGAGTTTCATTTTGTACACCTAATAAATTGATCTTCGAGATTTCCTCCCGATTTTTGTCCTAAAATCCTCAACTTTTTGACAAAATGACAAGATTTTTGTCACCGTGTTTTGCATGATTGCCTTTATGTGGTCTGATATTTTGATAAATAACCAGATCATATTTTAGGGACATGTTAATCAAACGGATAATCCCAGGTTAAAGATCAAAGAACGCCGAGAAGTTTTATTTTCATTTGTTTGAAATGAACGATCGGACGTAACGAGAGGCCTCCTCCTCTTTATCCAATCCTTTGTCCAATTAACAAGAGTGTGAACCACCATCCAACGTCAACACGAGTACAGGTAGTTACCCTAATGAACTATTCGCTCCTCTTAGGTTAATATTAATCTTCCAATTTTCACCAACATTACTCAAAATACGAAACTTCTCAGAACTTCCCCTCTTCTCAAAAGTTTATCGTACAATACACGAATTATGAACAATTTTTTGTATTGACATAAAAATTCATTATTTTTTAATTTTAATTTAAATTTTATATTAGATCCTAAAATCCTAATTTTTTTTCTGGATTTTCAGCATTTTTCCTTAAATGCGCTAAATTTTCATTTTTTTAAACTTATTTTCGGGCATTTTTCTCGATGTTTATCCTAAAATCCTCACATTTTACGTGGTTTTTGGGCATTTTTCACATTTTGCGTGGTTTTTGGGCGTTTTCCTCGTTTTTTGACATAAAATTCTCAGTGCTAAATGGATTTCGTGACTTCTAAATCATAAAATCCTAATTTTTTCTGGATTTTCAGCATTTTTCCTTATATGCGCTAAATTTTCATTTTTTTAAACTTATTTTCGGGCACTTTTCTCGATGTTTATCCTAAAATCCTTTTACGTGGTTTTTGGGCATTTTTCACATTTTCCGTGGTTTTTGGGCGTTTTCCTCGTTTTTTGACATAAAATTCTGAGTGTTAAATGGATTTCGTGACTTCTAGATCCTAAAATCCTAATTTTTTTCTGGATTTTCAGCATTTTTCCTTAAATGCGCTAAATTTTCATTTTTTTAAACTTATTTTCGGGCATTTTTCTCGATGTTTACCCTAAAATCCTCACATTTTACGTGGTTTTTGGGCATTTTTCACATTTTTCGTGGTTTTTGGGCGTTTTCCTCGTTTTTTGACATAAAATTCTCAGTGCTAAATGGATTTCGTGACTTCTAAATCATAAAATCCTAATTTTTTCTGGATTTTCAGCATTTTTCCTTATAGGTATGCGCTAAATTTTCATTTTTTTTTAAACCTATTTTCGGGCATTTTTCTCGATGTTTATCCTAAAATCCTCACATTTTACGGGGTTTTTGGGCGTTTTCCTCGTTTTTTGACATAAAATCCTCAGTGTTGAATAGATTTCGAGACTTCTACATCCTAAAATCCTAAACTTTTTTCCTGGATTTTCAGCATTTTTCCTTATATGCGCTAAATTTTCATTTTTTAAAACTTATTTTCGGGCATTTTTCTCGATGTTCATCCTAAAATCCTCACATTTTACGTGGTTTTTGGGCATTTTTCACATTTTGCGTGGTTTTTGGGCGTTTTCCTCGTTTTTTGACATAAAATTCTGAGTGTTAAATGGATTTCGTGACTTCTAGATCCTAAAATCCTAATTTTTTCTGGATTTTCAGCATTTTTCCTTAAATGCGCTAAATTTTCATTTTTTTAAACTTATTTTCGGGCATTTTTCTCGATGTTTATCCTAAAATCCTCACATTTTACGTGTTTTTGGGCATTTTTCACATTTTGCGTGGTTTTTGGGCGTTTTCCTCGTTTTTTGACATAAAATTCTGAGTGTTAAATGGATTTCGTGACTTCTAGATCCTAAAATCCTAATTTTTTTCTGGATTTTCAGCATTTTTCCTTAAATGCGCTAAATTTTCATTTTTTTAAACTTATTTTCGGGCATTTTTCTCGATGTTTACCCTAAAATCCTCACATTTTACGTGGTTTTTGGGCATTTTTCACATTTTTCGTGGTTTTTGGGCGTTTTCCTCGTTTTTGACATAAAATTCTCAGTGCTAAATGGATTTCGTGACTTCTAAATCATAAAATCCTAATTTTTTCTGGATTTTCAGCATTTTTCCTTATAGGTATGCGCTAAATTTTCATTTTTTTTAAACCTATTTTCGGGCATTTTTCTCGATGTTTATCCTAAAATCCTCACATTTTACGGGGTTTTTGGGCGTTTTCCTCGTTTTTTGACATAAAATCCTCAGTGTTGAATAGATTTCGAGACTTCTACATCCTAAAATCCTAAACTTTTTTCCTGGATTTTCAGCATTTTTCCTTATATGCGCTAAATTTTCATTTTTTAAAACTTATTTTCGGGCATTTTTCTCGATGTTTATCCTAAAATCCTCACATTTTACGTGGTTTTTGGGCATTTTTCACATTTTGGGAGGTTTTTGGGCGTTTTCCTCGTTTTTTTACATAAAATCCTCAGTGTTGAATAGATTTCGAGACTTCTACATCCTAAAATCCTAAACTTTTTTCCTGGATTTTCAGCATTTTTCCTTAAATGCGCTAAATTTTTATTTTTTTAAACTGAATTTTCGGGCTTTTTTCTCGATTTTTATCCTAAAATCCTCACATTTTACGTGGTTTTTGGGCGTTTTCCTCGTTTTTTTACATAAAATCCTCAGTGTTGAATAGATTTCGAGACTTCTACATCCTAAAATCCTAAACTTTTTTCCTGGATTTTCAGCATTTTTCCTTAAATGCGCTAAATTTTCATTTTTTTAAACTGAATTTTCGGGCTTTTATCTCGATTTTTATCCTAAAATCCTCACATTTTACGTGGTTTTTGGGCGTTCTCAAAAGTTTATCCTACAATACACGAATTATGAACATTTTTTGTATAAATTGACATAAAAATTCATTATTTTTTAATTTTAATTTAAATTCGCTTTTGAGGGAGGGAAAATTTTTGTAAAAAAGTTGATTGTGAAATGTTTTTGTTCGTTCTGTGGTTATGGAAACCCGAACGATTTTATTATTTAATTCTTTCACCCGTTTGAATATTTTAATATTTCATTCATTCTAGGCCGTCGAATTTCCTGTCATACTGAGGGTAAATATTGGATCATCCCTTAAAATTTAAATTTTTATATATTATAATTTTTTTTCGTCAGATTTAATAGGTGGAAGGTCAGTGGGGGAAAAATGTCCTCTTCCTGGAAAAAAGAGTGAAAAATGACTTTTTCAAACGAAACGTTAAAATTAATGGCACTTTAAAAAGTTGTACAGTTCGTGACAGTTTACGGTCACAAGGCTTTCGGAGTAGCGGGAGTGTAACTTTTCGGGAAATCCCCTTTCCACTAACCCCCCGCCGTTGACCTGGGGCAGCGTTTGACCAAAGCCTGACTCCGGCCAGATTCTGTTTTCGGGACACTTTTCCTCTCCTGGGAATTTGCCAATCTACAAGATTTTTTTTTTTTTTCTCTCTCTCTAAACCTCCGATAACAATGACTACCGGTTGCTTTTCAGCGAAAAAAAAAACACCCATGGATTCAGATTGAAAAAAAAAAAAATTAAAGAAAAAATTGGCACATATGAGTTTACGATACCATAACAACGCGCATGCGCGAGTATTCATGTGTTCTTAGTTCCCTCGTTTTTTCAAAAACTCATCCTAGAGAATAGCCAAAAAATAGTTTGATAATATGAGGGAGTTAATTTTTTTTCCTTTCGCAAGAAAAGCTCGTTTGTAGAGGAAAAAAAAAAAACAAACTAGGAAATAAAAAGAGTTTAGGGCGAGAGGAAAAAGAAAATAGAGGGAAAGCCCAAAAATTCAGTTAAAAATTAGGGATCTTACTTATTAAACAAAAAAATTGGTACATGTGAGTTTACAATACCATAACAACGCGCATGCGCGAGTATTCATGTGTTCTTAGTTCCCTCGTTTTTTCAAAAACTCATCCTAGAGAATTGCCAAAAAATGGTTTGATAATATGAGGGAGTTAATTTTTTTCCTCTCGCAAGAAAAGCTCGTTTGTAGAGGAAAAAAAAAACAAACTAGGAAATAAAAAGAGTTTAGGGCGAGAGGAAAAAGAAAATAGAGGGAAAGCCCAAAAATTTAGTTAAAAATTAGGGTTCTTACTTATTAAACAAAAAAATTGGTACATGTGAGTTTACAATACCATAACAACGCGCATGCGCGAGTATTCACGTGTTCTTAGTTCCCTCGTTTTTTCAAAAATTCATCCTAGAGATTTGCCAAAAAATAGTTTGATGACATGAGGGAGTTATTTTTTTCCTCTAACAAGAAAAGCTCGTTTGTAGAGGACAAAAAATCAAACTAGGAAATAAGGAAAGTTTAGGGCGAAGGGAAAAAGAAAAGAGAGGAAAAAGCCCGAAAATTTAGTTAAAAGGTAGGGTTCTTACTTCTTAGGATAACAATCGAGAAATAAAGCCCCAAAATCCAGTAAACTTGGAAGAATTTGGAATAAAAACCGAGGAAAAAGCTCAAAATACAGTGAGAAGTTCATACCTCGTTGGATAAAAATTGAGGAAAAAAATGAATGAAAATCAAGTAAAAAGTTGAGGATTTTCGAACAAATATCGGAGGAAAATTTCGAAAACTCATTTAGTACGGAGGATGTTTTGTCTTTCGCATGGGGGTACAAAATAAAAGAGGAAAACTTCTAAAAATCATATAAAATTAGGGCTTCTCATTCAAAAAGCTGTCGAAAACTCACAAAAAATCTGTAAAAAATGGGGTTTCTTCATCGAAAAACCGAGAAAATTTCGCGAAGATACTGTAAAATCTCAGTAAAAAGGCTGAGTAAAACTCAAAAAATTTAAAATGCCGGGTTTCTTTGCCAAAACACCGAGGAAAAACCCTAAAAATTGGTTATTTCTGTCAAAAAACCGAAGGGAAACTCCTGAAAATTCTATAAAACAAGGGTTTCTCAGTAAAAAGGCTGAGTAAAACTCACAAAAATTCTGTGAAAATGCGGGGTTTATTTGCCAAAAAACCGAGGGAAAACCCAAAATATCCTCTAAAAATTTGGTATTTCTGTCAAAAAACCGAGGGGAAACTCCTGAAAATTCTATAAAACTAGGGTTTCTCAGTAAAAAGGCTGAGTGAAACTCAAAAAATTCTGTAAAAATGCGGGGTTTCTTTGCCAAAAAACCGAGGAAAAATACTAAAAAATCCTCGAACTTCCTTAAGGAAAAGGAACAATATAGGAGTGTGAAGTATTAAGGAGTGCGAAGTAGTAAGGAGGGGAAGTATTAAGGAGGGGGAAGTATTAAGGAGTGGGAAGTATGTATTAAGGAGGGGAAGTATTAAAATCTCGAAAACTCATTTAATACTGAGAATGTTTTGTCTTTCACATGGGGGTACAAAAAAAAAAGGAGGAAAACTTCTAAAAATCATATAAAATTAGGGCTTCTCATTCAAAAAGCTGTCGAAAACTCACAAAAACCTGTAAAAATGGGGTTTCTTCATCGAAAAACCGAGAAAAATTCGCGAAGATTCTGTAAAAATGGGGTATTTCTATCAAAAAACTGAGGGGAAACTCCTGAAAATTTTATAAAACAAGGGTTTGTCAGTAAAAAGGCTGAGTAAAACTCAAAAAATTCTGTAAAAATGCCGGGTTTCATTGCCAAAAAACCGAAGAAAAACCATGAAAATCCTCTAAAAATTGGGTATTTTTGTCAAAAAACCGAGGGGAAACTCCAGAAAATTCTATAAAACTAGGGTTTCTCAGTAAAAAGGCTGAGTAAAACTAAAAATTCTGTAAAAATGCCGGGTTTCTTTGCTAAAAACCGAGGTAAAACACTAAAAATCCTCGAGCTTCCTTAAAGAAAAGGAACAATATAGGAGTGTGAAGTATTAAGGAGTGCGAAGTAGTAAGGAGGGGAAGTATTAAGGGGGGGGAGTATTAAGGGGGGGAGTATTAAGGGAGGGGAAGTATGTATTAAGGAGGGGAAGTAATAAAATCTCGAAAACTCATTTAATACTGAGAATGTTTTGTCTTTCACATGAGGGTACAAAAATAAAAAGAGAAAAACTTCTAAAAATCATATCAAATTAGGGCTTCTCATTCAAAAAACTGTCGAAAACTCACAAAAATCTGTAAAAAATGGGGTTTCTATGTATATCGTAAAACCGAGAAAAATTCGCGAAGATTCTGTAAAAATGGGGTATTTCTATCAAAAAACTGAGGGGAAACTCCTGAAAATTTTATAAAACAAGGGTTTGTCAGTAAAAAGGCTGAGTAAAACTCAAAAAATTCTGTAAAAATGCCGGGTTTCATTGCCAAAAAACCGAAGAAAAACCATGAAAATCCTCTAAAAATTGGGTATTTTTGTCAAAAAACCGAGGGGAAACTCCAGAAAATTCTATAAAACTAGGGTTTCTCAGTAAAAAGGCTGAGTAAAACTAAAAATTCTGTAAAAATGCCGGGTTTCTTTGCTAAAAAACCGAGGTAAAACACTAAAAATCCTCGAGCTTCCTTAAAGAAAAGGAACAATATAGGAGTGTGAAGTATTAAGGAGTGCGAAGTAGTAAGGAGGGGAAGTATTAAGGGGGGGGAGTATTAAGGGGGGGAGTATTAAGGGAGGGGAAGTATGTATTAAGGAGGGGAAGTAATAAAATCTCGAAAACTCATTTAATACTGAGAATGTTTTGTCTTTCACATGAGGGTACAAAAATAAAAAGAGAAAAACTTCTAAAAATCATATCAAATTAGGGCTTCTCATTCAAAAAACTGTCGAAAACTCACAAAAATCTGTAAAAAATGGGGTTTCTATGTATATCGTAAAACCGAGAAAAATTCGCGAAGATTCTGTAAAAATGGGGTATTTCTGTCAAAAAACCGAGGGGAAACTCCTGAAAATTCTATAAAACTAGGGTTTCTCAGTAAAAAGGCTGAGTAAAACTCAAAAAATTCTGTAAAAGTGCCGGGTTTCTTTGCTAAAAAACCGAGGTAAAACCCTAAAAATTGGGTATTTCTGTCAAAAAACCGAAGAAAAACACGGAAAATCCTCGGAAAAAAAAAGCATGAAAATCCGATAAAATTAGGGCCAAAAAACCGAAGAAAAACCCTAAAAATCCTCTAAAAATTGGGTATTTCTGTCAAAAAAACCGAGGGGAAAGGAAACTCCTTTGCCAAAAAACCGAAGAAAAACCCTAAAAATCCTCTAAAAATTGGGTATTTCTGTCAAAAAAACCGAGGGGAAAGGAAACTCCTTTGCCAAAAAACCGAAGAAAAACCCTAAAAATCCTCTAAAAATTGCTTTAAAAAGCTTAGAAAAACTACCAAAAATCCTGTAGAAATGTGGTTTCTCCATCAAAGAGCTTATAACGAAAACTTCCTCCAAGCAATGGAACAGAACAGGAGGGGGAAGTATAAAGGGGGGGAAGTATAAAGGGGGGAAGTATAAAGGGGGGGAAGTATTAGGTAGCCCGAAAATCTTTTCTTTAAATAGTAGAATTAGATCCACATCCCAGTTCGAATTTAAAAGAAATTAAATAAGCCCTTGGTTAAAAGTTGTTTACACTTTTAGGAAGTTTCAAAGGGTCAGAAGAGAGTAATATTTTAAAAGAAACACAAGTATGGAATGAGGCCATTTTCCGGCCGAGGGGGAAAAAAAAAGTTCTAAATTCCAAAATAAAGAGTCTTGATTGCTCTGGGTAAATTACTTTCTGGTGGGATTGGCGGGCGACCCCGGGTGTTTTACCGTTTTCCCTCTAAAATGGGCTTCGAGTGTTGGGGAGGTTCGAACAAACATCTGCGGTCTCTCTCTTTCTCCCTTTCGCTCCCTCCATTTCCCATTACACGGGCAGTAATTAGCTACTGATTGTGATGTCACTTGATAACAGCCTCCCGAGTTAGATCCTCCTATTATTAGACTTGACAGAAATTCCTTCAACGTCCTTTCCCATTATCACCAAAAAGGGCTTCAACTGTAAACTGGGGAAAACTTTAAATACATGCAAATGTGTAATTACCTGAGACGGTTTTACCCCTTAAAAAAAGTTTTTAAAAACTCCCTTAATTTATTCAATCGATTTACCAATTTTATCAAAGTTTTTACAGCCACTTTTCATCATTTTTCTTAGATTTAGCTCTCCCTTCATAATAAATATTTTTTTAAAAAGTAGATAGACGACCCTAGAGACAAGAGGTAGACAAAAGAAGAAAAAAATGTTACACTAGAATGGATTTAGAAGAGAGGAAAATGTTCTTCTCTTTTGTCATCGAATAAATCCCATTTTGACGTACATGATGGAGTTTCTAAACCTTCTTTCCCTCAAGAGACCTCTTATCATACGCATAGTTAGTTATTGGTTAAAATTGCGCAAATCGCCTAATTTTTTTTCTCAATGCTGATACGCAGTTCTGGATTGCGTTGCAGTTTAAGGGGAAAAAACAAGAGGCAGTTGGGAGAGAGAGTGGGATTAGAAACAAGATCAAAGGGCACTCGGTCTACACAGCTCACTTGATAGTGGGTTGGTCTGGTAACCAAAAGGTCGTAGGTTCAAATCCCACTGGGAGCCAAACTCTTTTTTTTTTTTTTTTTTTTTTTAAATTTTAAGTTTTTTTCTTCAAAAAGATTTTTTTTCGAAAAATTTTCCAAGTTTTTTATTAAAAAAAAAAGAACTTAAAAAATTTTTCAGAAAAAAAGCGCTTTAAAAAGGAAAACGAAAACTCGGAAAATTTTTCAAAAAACAAAGTTGGAAAATTTTTCGAAAAAAAAGTTAGAAAATTTTTCGAAATAAAAAACGCAAATTAAAAAAAACTCGGAAAATTGCGATTTTGGGAAAATTTATCGAAATAAAAGTTAGAAAATTTTTCGATAAAAAAAACTTAGAAAATTTTTCGGAAAAAAAAGCGTTTTGTAAAAGAAAACTCGGAAAATTGCGATTTTGGGAAAATTTTTCGAAAATAAAAGTAAGAAAATTTTCGATAAAAAAAACTTAAAAATATTTTACAATTAATAAAATAATTAATATATAAAATAAATAATAAATAATAAATAATAAAATTAATAAATTAATAAACTTAAAATTTTTAAGAAAAAAAGCGCAAATTAAAACAAAAACTCGGAAAATTGCGATTTTGGGAAAATTTTTCGAAATAAAAGTTAGAAAATTTTTCAAAAAAAAAAAACTTCCGCCTCCGTTATGCTTCCCCTCCGTTATACTTCCCCTCCCTTATACTCCCCTCCCTTATACTTCCCCTCCGTTATACTTCCCCTCCGTTATACTTCCCCTCCGTTATACTCCCCCTCCCTTATACTCCCCCTCCCTTATACTCCCCCTCCCTTATACTCCCCCTCCCTTATACTCCCCCTCCCTTATACTCCCCCTCCCTTATACTTCCCCTCCCATATACTTCCCCCTCCGTTATACTTCCCCTCCCATATTATTACATATCCCTTTAAGAAAGTTTTCGTTGGAAGCTCAAACTAGTACTTTTTTTTGCGGAAGTTACCCCGTTGGGGTCTCCAGATCAAACTTCTATTCAACACCCACCACAAGACTTCAACTTGTTGAATAATCGGAAAGATTTATCATCCTCGGTTAAATATTAAACTTTCTTATCGCTCTCAAACCGCTAATTGATTATCATGGCTAAAGTTACAGACAGGTTACATATAAGTAAGCCCATCAACAAAATAGATATCAATTGACACTAATGGTACGTTTATACCCCTCAAATTATTCAGTATCAATCTACATCAGCTAAGCATACTAGTACATAGATCCCTTAATTATCAGAGACACCTTAATGGATCCCGATAGCCTTAATTGATCAATGGGAATTTCTGTTGATATTTTTTCAATTTAGTCATATAGAAATAGGAACAATGATACGACCTTAAACGAGGTCAATGTTCATTGTTGAAAAAAAGTGAAAGAAGAATAATAAAAAATCGGTTTTCTCTGAAGGGCATATTGAGGTCTTTTTCAGACTTTACGGTTGATTTATTTTTTGGGAAAAAAAAATGGGAAAAACTTTTATCTGTCAATAGTGCACTTGTCTTAAACAATATCTATAGAAGCACTTAGGGAACAATGGCCTTCCGATTCGTTTTTAAACAATTAGAAGCAAACAACTCTCCGGTTTTCGGAGGAAAATCGCTTAATGACACTCGATGGAAACAATGGAAAGAAAACTTTTAAAGAATAATATTTTTTCTTTAATAATTGAAGGCTTTTCATCAGATCAATACGCTGGAAGCTAGAATACCGTGCAATAAAGACAATGGCGTGTAAAGATGCTGACGGAAGAAAAAAAGAGTGGCCGATAAGAGCGTTCCCTGAGGCGAAAGTCCTAACTGCACACCAGGGTATACTCCGGACCTTATCACTTCCTGTAAATATCCAAAGCGGTTTCTTAAAGGCCTCCAATAAAATAAAAGTACCTCGCTTAGTAGAATCGAATTTTTTCAATGAGCATTAGAGAATGAGAAGAAATTTTGTTGACAGAATGATTCGAAAAGAATCTTTGAGTCAATGAAACGTGCTTTGACATAAATTGAAAGGAAGCGTGGTTGAAAAAAAAGGAAGAAGAAAGTTGTACTTGGCATCCTTTCCCTGAGTATCGGCCGCAACTTAGTTTCGAGGACGGTAAAATGTGCATTCACGGGTAAAAATCGATGGCCCTAAAAAGGTTGGAATAGAAAAGTTAGCGGAAATCGGTTCCCTTTCGGTGATAAAGCACGAGTCCAATAATGGCAAAAACTTCCCGGTTTAAGTCAAATAGTAAAATAGAAGGTTTATTTAGAGAAAATGGTGTTTCCGTGAAAGAAAGATGCTTCCATAATAGAATCGAAGGTAAACGTGAGAGGTTTAAGCGGTAGTACCATTAGGTTCGCTTCCTCCATTGAATGCAACCTTTCAGGAGGCTAAGGGCCTCCATTCCCCCCGCACATTTTCCCGGCCACACGAAAACCTATTTACACGTCTTTCCCTGATTAATTATTCCCTCCGTCCTCTTCCATTCTCTCGACGAAAACTTTCAACTCGCTTTTACACTTGGATAAATAAAAACACAAGTGCGGAAAGTCCCGGACGCGTTTTATGTCGACCCCCCGCACAATTCCATATGTATGAAACACAATATGCATTCGAAACGATAGAAAAGTTTTCGTCGAAAAGTTAAGTTCGACAATGGACTCGTTAACGTCCGCGACGAATATAATTTAAAAGAATCACATTCCTAACACAAATAAAAATGAAGTGTATCTGCCATTCTCTTAAGAGGACTCGGCAAAAATTTTGATCTCTGGTAAATCGGACAAGCAGCTTCGGTACTTCGCTTAGGGCTCGATATCGAAAACGGTTCTGGTACTTTCCTAGGGATCTAAATTCGATTTTTGTATCTTCAAAAAATCGGAAAAGCGATTCTGCCACTTTGTTTGGAACCTAAATTCGATTTTTCGATATCGATAAAATTGGAGCCTCGGTTTCGGTTTGGGGCCCAACTGTGGTTTTTCGATCTCGATAAAATCGGGCAAGCGGTTCTGGTACTACACTTAAGACCTAAACATCATGGTTTAGGGTTTTTCGTTATTAATAAAATAGGGCGTACGGCTTTGGTACTGTGCTAGGAGAGAGAAAAAAAAAACTTTTTTTTTTCTGACAAACAGTTCTGGTATTTTGCGAAGGACATGAGATATGGTTTTTCGATATCGATAATATCGGAAAAGCGGTTCTGGTACTTTGCAAAGGACCTAAAATGAGATTTTTGGATCTCTGCAAAGAGGACAAGCGGTTCTGGTACTTCGTAAACGACTTAAGATGTGGTTTTTCGATGTCGATAATATCGGACAAGCGGCTCTGGTACTTCGCAAAGGACCTAGGATGTGGTTTTTCGATGTCGATAAAATCGGAAAAGCGGTTCTGGTACTTTGCAAAGGACCTAGAATGAGGAGTTTCGATCTCGATAAAACGGACAACCGGTCCTGGTACTTCGCAAAGGACCTAAGATGTGGTTTTTAGATGTCGATAATATCGGACAACCGGTTCTGGTACTTCGCAAAGGACCTAAGATGTTGTTTTTCGATGTCGATAATATCGGAAAAGTGGCTCTGGTACTTTGCAAAGGACCTAAAATGAGGTTTTTCGATCTCCGAAAATTCGGAACAGCTGTTCTGGTACTTTGCAAATGACCTAGGACGTGGTTTTTCGATCTCGATAATATCGGAAAAGCGGTTCTGGTACTTTGCAAAGGACCTAAGATTTGGTTTTTCGATCTCAAAAAATTCGGAAAAGCGGTTCTGGTACTTTGCAAGGACCTAAAATGAGGTTTTTCTATCTCGATAAAACGGACAACCGGTTCTGGTATTTTGTAAAGGACCTAAGATGTGGTTTTTAGATGTCGATAATATCAGAAAAGCGGCTCTGGTACTTTGCACATGACCTAGGATTTGGTTTTTCGATCTCTAAAAATTCGGATAAGCTGTTCCGGTACTTCGTAAAGGACCTAAGATTTAGTTTTTCGATGTCGATAATATCAGAAAAGCGGCTCTGGTACTTTGCACATGACCTAAGATTTGGTTTTTCGATCTCAAAAAATTCGGAAAAGCGGTTCTGGTACTTTGCAAGGACCTAAAATGAGGTTTTTCTATCTCGATAAAACGGACAACCGGTTCTGGTATTTCGTAAAGGACCTAAGATGTGGTTTTTAGATGTCGATAATATCAGAAAAGCGGCTCTGGTACTTTGCACATGACCTAGGATTTGGTTTTTCGATCTCCAAAAATTCGGATAAGCTGTTCCGGTACTTCGTAAAGGACCTAAGATTTAGTTTTTCGATGTCGATAATATCGGAAAAGCGGCTCTGGTACTTTGCACAGAACTTAAAATGTGATTTTTCGATCTCCACAAAATCAGAGTAGAGGTTACGGTACTTTGCATAGAAGAAAACAAAGGATGAAGAATTAAAACTTCTCTCCTTCGTTCTTTTTTTCCTCCCACACCAAAAAATCCATTTCAATTATATTAAAATATTATAATGAAAAATATTAATTACATTTAATTCGACAAAGGAATAATTTAATTTTTGTTCAAATCGAAGAATTATGTTGTTTTCGCCTTTTTCTTTTTTTAGACCTTTTATTTCCTCCTCTAATTAGATTTTATCTAAGCATCCTTTTAGCCTGTCTCTTTACTTTTCTTCGAAAGAGGGGACCGGAAAAAAAATCGCGAGATAAAATATTTTATAAAACAAAAATTGATGAAAAGTGTAAAAATATTGGGGGCTACCTGAGAAATGTTGGACGGTAAAAAGCCATACGAAATGACTTTAAAATCGATATATCTAAGGCAACATCGTACACAAAACGTGAACGCTCGATAAAGTAAAAGGGAGTCACGATCAAATGAACAATAAAAACATTTTAGGAAGTTTTTATTTTTAAGGATTATTGAGAAAAAAAAATTGTTTATCAAGGAGCTTAAGAAATTAATTAATAATGCAATCTAAGAGCTTACAGGGTTGATTAAGAACAGGTTCACACACGAGAGTATTGGCATCCCCGACGTCAACCCTGTCTCAAAGGATTGAGCGAATACTAAGGTAAACATTCAGTCGCTCCTAGTTTCCATTTGTTTAGGCCCTGAATTAATTTAAATCTGAATAGATTTCACTGTGCTCGCGTTAAATTAATCACAATCCGCTTGTTTGACATGATCCCCTCAACGATCTACTTATTGATATAAAAAATATTTTAATTAATTTTCTATATCAAAGGGACTTTTATTTATTTATCCTGAAAACTCTTTATAAATAAAACAAATCGGATGGATAAATGTGTCGATGACCGGAGGACTGGTTAGGCCGGGCCTGGACCGCATAGTTTTATGCTTCTTGGGAGAAGGGCGATGAACCTTTTCTTCGCAGTCGATGATAGAATCAGGTTCTGCCGTTTTTTTTCCGCCTCTCAATCTTTCTCGAGGATTCAAATTAATTCTTTGAATGAAAAAAAAAAAAAAAAAAAACCATTCCAAATGTTTTTGATTGAATAAAGGGTGTTGACCTTGAAAAATTAAAGGACGATGATTTCGAGGGATTATTACATTTTTTTCCGGGCTAAGTAAATCAGAGGCGTCGATGGGAAACTAGGAGCCCTGGTTCCAAACTCTTCATGGGGGCTCCCTTCTTAAACAGTAGTTACTGCAGCATAACTGTATTTTCTGTAGTTAAACTATATTTTAACTGTGGTCTATGTAGACAAACTATGGTTTAACTGTGGTGTACGTAGTTAAACAGTAGTTTAGCTGTAGTTTTTGTAGTTCAACTTTAGTTTAACTATTAGTTTATTAGTTAAACTATGGTTTTTGTAGTTGAACAAAAGTTTAACTGTCTTTTCGGTAGTTTAACTGTAGCGTTTCGGTAATTCAACTATGGTTTAACTGTCTTTTCGGTAGTTTAACTGTCTTTTCGGTAGTTTAACTGTCTTTTCGGTAGTTTAACTGTCTTTTCGGTAGTTTAACTATAGTTTAACTGTCTTTTCGGTAGTTTAACTACAGTGTTTCGGTAATTCAACTATGGTTTAACTGTCTTTTCAGTAGTATAACTATAGTTTAACTGTCTTTTCGGTAGTTTAACTGTCTTTTCGGTAGTTTAACTGTCTTTTCGGTAGTTTAACTATAGTTTAACTGTCTTTTCGGTAGTTTAACTATAGTGTTTCGGTAATTCAACTATGGTTTAACTATCTTTTCGGTAGTATAACTATAATTTAACTGTCTTTTCGGTAGTTTAACTATAGTGTTTCGGTAATTCAACTATGGTTTAACTGTCTTTTCGGTAGTTTAACTATAGTTTAACTGTCTTTTCGGTAGTTTAACTATAGTTTAACTGTCTTATCGGTAGTTTAACTGTCTTTTCGGTAGTTTAACTGTCTTTTCTGTAGTTTAATCATAGTTTAACTGTCTTTTCGGTAGTTTAACTGTCTTTTCGGTAGTTTAACTGTCTTTTCGGTAGTTTAACTGTCTTTTCGGTAGTTTAACTATAGTTTAACTGTCTTTTTGGTAGTTTAACTATAGTTTAACTGACTTTTCGGTAGTTTAACTATAGTGTTTCGGTAATTCAACTATGGTTTAACTGTCTTTTCGGTAGTTTAACTGTCTTTTCGGTAGTTTAACTGTCTTTTCGGTAGTTTAACTGTCTTTTCGGTAGATCAACTGTCTTTTTGGTAGTTTAACTGTCTTTTCGGTAGTTTAACTGTCTTTTCGGTAGCTTAACTGTCTTTTCGGTAGCTCAACTGTCTTGTCGGTAGTTTAACTGTCTTTTCAGTAGTTTAACTATAGTGTTTCGGTAATTCAACTATGGTTTAACTGTCTTTTCAGTAGTATAACTATAGTTTAACTGTCTTTTCGGTAGCTCAACTGTCTTTTCGGTAGTTTAACTGTCTTTTCGGTAGTTTAACTGTCTTTTCGGTAGTTTAACTATAGTTTAACTGTCTTTTCGGTAGTTTAACTACAGTGTTTCGGTAATTCAACTATGGTTTAACTGTCTTTTCAGTAGTATAACTATAGTTTAACTGTCTTTTCGGTAGTTTAACTGTCTTTTCGGTAGCTCAACTGTCTTTTCGGTAGTTTAACTGTCTTTTCGGTAGCTCAACTGTCTTTTTGGTAGTTTAACTGTCTTTTCGGTAGTTTAACTGTCTTTTCGGTAGCTTAACTGTCTTTTCGGTAGCTCAACTGTCTTGTCGGTAGTTTAACTGTCTTTTCAGTAGTTTAACTATAGTGTTTCGGTAATTCAACTATGGTTTAACTGTCTTTTCGGTAGTTTAACTATAGTTTAACTGTCTTTTCGGTAGTTTAACTGTCTTTTCGGTAGTTTAACTGTCTTTTCGGTAGTTTAACTGTCTTTTCGGTAGTTTAACTGTCTTTTCGGTAGTTTAACTATAGTTTAACTGTCTTTTCGGTAGTTTAACTACAGTGTTTCGGTAATTCAACTATGGTTTAACTGTCTTTTCAGTAGTATAACTATAGTTTAACTGTCTTTTCGGTAGTTTAACTATAGTGTTTCGGTAATTCAACTATGTTTAACTGTCTTTTTGGTAGTTTAACTGTCTTTTCGGTAGCTCAACTGTCTTTTCGGTAGTTTAACTGTCTTTTCGGTAGTTTAACTGTCTTTTCGGTAGTTTAACTATAGTTTAACTGTCTTTTCGGTAGTTTAACTACAGTGTTTCGGTAATTCAACTATGGTTTAACTGTCTTTTCAGTAGTATAACTATAGTTTAACTGTCTTTTCGGTAGTTTAACTGTCTTTTCGGTAGCTCAACTGTCTTTTCGGTAGTTTAACTGTCTTTTCGGTAGCTCAACTGTCTTTTTGGTAGTTTAACTGTCTTTTCGGTAGTTTAACTGTCTTTTCGGTAGCTTAACTGTCTTTTCGGTAGCTCAACTGTCTTGTCGGTAGTTTAACTGTCTTTTCAGTAGTTTAACTATAGTGTTTCGGTAATTCAACTATGGTTTAACTGTCTTTTCGGTAGTTTAACTATAGTTTAACTGTCTTTTCGGTAGTTTAACTGTCTTTTCGGTAGTTTAACTGTCTTTTCGGTAGTTTAACTGTCTTTTCGGTAGTTTAACTGTCTTTTCGGTAGTTTAACTATAGTTTAACTGTCTTTTCGGTAGTTAACTACAGTGTTTCGGTAATTCAACTATGGTTTAACTGTCTTTTCAGTAGTATAACTATAGTTTAACTGTCTTTTCGGTAGTTTAACTATAGTGTTTCGGTAATTCAACTATGTTTAACTGTCTTTTTGGTAGTTTAACTGTCTTTTCGGTAGTTTAACTGTCTTTTCGGTAGTTTAACTGTCTTTTCGGTAGTTTAACTGTCTTTTCAGTAGTTTAACTATAGTTCAACTGTCTTTTCGGTAGTTTAACTACAGTGTTTCGGTAATTCAACTATGGTTTAACTGTCTTTTCGGTAGTATAACTATAGTTTAACTGTCTTTTCGGTAGTTTAACTATATAAACTATCTTTTCGGTAGTTTAACTATGTATATTTTAACTGTCTTTTCGGTAGTTTAACTATAGTGTTTCGGTAATTCAACTATGTTTAACTGTCTTTTTGGTAGTTTAACTGTCTTTTCGGTAGTTTAACTGTCTTTTCGGTAGCTTAACTGTCTTTTCGGTAGCTCAACTGTCTTGTCGGTAGTTTAACTGTCTTTTCAGTAGTTTAACTATAGTGTTTCGGTAATTCAACTATGGTTTAACTGTCTTTTCAGTAGTTTAACTATAGTTTAACTGTCTTTTCGGTAGTTTAACTGTCTTTTCGGTAGTTTAACTGTCTTTTCGGTAGTTTAACTATAGTTTAACTGTCTTTTCGGTAGTTTAACTACAGTGTTTCGGTAATTCAACTATGGTTTAACTGTCTTTTCAGTAGTATAACTATAGTTTAACAGTCTTTTCGGTAGTTTAACTATAGTGTTTCGGTAATTCAACTATGTTTAACTGTCTTTTCGGTAGTTTAACTGTCTTTTCGGTAGTTTAACTGTCTTTTCAGTAGTTTAACTATAGTTCAACTGTCTTTTCGGTAGTTTAACTACAGTGTTTCGGTAATTCAACTATGGTTTAACTGTCTTTTCGGTAGTATAACTATAGTTTAACTGTCTTTTCGGTAGTTTAACTATATAAACTATCTTTTCGGTAGTTTAACTATGTATATTTTAACTGTCTTTTCGGTAGTTTAACTATAGTGTTTCGGTAATTCAACTATGTTTAACTGTCTTTTTGGTAGTTTAACTGTCTTTTCGGTAGTTTAACTGTCTTTTCGGTAGCTTAACTGTCTTTTCGGTAGCTCAACTGTCTTGTCGGTAGTTCAACTGTCTTTTCAGTAGTTTAACTATAGTGTTTCGGTAATTCAACTATGGTTTAACTGTCTTTTCGGTAGTTTAACTATAGTTTAACTGTCTTTTCGGTAGTTTAACTATAGTTTAACTGTCTTTTCGGTAGTTTAACTATAGTGTTTCGGTAATTCAACTATGGTTTAACTATCTTTTCGGTAGTATAACTATAATTTAACTGTCTTTTCGGTAGTTTAACTATAGTGTTTCGGTAATTCAACTATGGTTTAACTGTCTTTTCGGTAGTTTAACTATAGTTTAACTGTCTTTTCGGTAGTTTAACTATAGTTTAACTGTCTTATCGGTAGTTTAACTGTCTTTTCGGTAGTTTAACTGTCTTTTCTGTAGTTTAATCATAGTTTAACTGTCTTTTCGGTAGTTTAACTGTCTTTTCGGTAGTTTAACTGTCTTTTCGGTAGTTTAACTATAGTTTAACTGTCTTTTCGGTAGTTTAACTACAGTGTTTCGGTAATTCAACTATGGTTTAACTGTCTTTTCGGTAGTATAACTATAGTTTAACTGTCTTTTCGGTAGTTTAACTGTTTTTTCGGTAGTTTAACTATAGTTTAACTGTCTTTTCGGTAGTTTAACTATAGTTTAACTGTCTTTTCTGTAGTTTAATCATAGTTTAACTATCTTTTCGGTAGTTTAACTATAGTTTAACTGTCTTTTCGGTAGTTTAACTGTAGTTTAACTGTAGTTTAACTGTCTTTTCGGTAGTTTAATTATACTTTAACTGTCTTTTCGGTAGTTTAACTGTAGTTTAACTGTCTTTTCGGTAGTTTAACTGTCTTTTCTGTAGTTTAATCATAGTTTAACTGACTTTTCGGTAGTTTAACTATAGTTTAACTGTCTTTTCGGTAGTTTAACTAAAGTTTAACTGTCTTTTCGGTAGTTTAACTGTAGTTTAACTGTCTTTTCGGTAGTTTAACTGTAGTTTAACTGTCTTTTCGGTAGTTTAATCATAGTTTAACTGTCTTTTCGGTAGTTTAACTATAGTTTAACTGTCTTTTCGGTAGTTTAACTATAGTTTAACTGTCTTTTCGGTAGTTTAACTGTAGTTTAACTGTCTTTTCGGTAGTTTAATCATAGTTTAACTGTCTTTTCGGTAGTTTAACTGTAGTTTAACTGTCTTTTCGGTAGTTTAACTGTCTTTTCTGTAGTTTAACTATAGTTTAACTGTCTTTTCGGTAGTTTAACTGTAGTTTAACTGTCTTTTCGGTAGTTTAACTGTCTTTTCGGTTGTTTAACTGTCTTTTCGGTAGTTTAACTGTCTTTTCTGTAGTTTAATCATAGTTTAACTGTTTTTTTCGGTAGTTTAACTGTCTTGTCGGTAGTTTAACTGTCTTTTCGGTAGTTTAACTATAGTTTAACTGTCTTTTTGGTAGTTTAACTATAGTTTAACTGACTTTTCGGTAGTTTAACTATAGTGTTTCGGTAATTCAACTATGGTTTAACTGTCTTTTCGGTAGTTTAACTGTAGTGTTTCGGTAGTTTAACTATAGTTTAACTGTCTTTTCGGTAGTTCAACCGTAGTACCTGTAGTTGAACTATAGTTCAACCGTAGTATCTGTAGTTAAACTTTATTCTAACTGTAGCCTATGTAGATCTACGTCTAGTAATTTCAGAAAACCTTTTTACCAGATTTTCGGTCGTTTTTCCCATTTTTCCGGCTATGAGAAGCCCTTTTTGGCATTTTTAAAATGAAATTTTCTCGGTTTTTTTCGTCCAGAAAGCACCTGATTTTACAAGATTTTTGAGCATTTTTTGTTTCTAAGGCCACCCCCACATTTTTTTTTCTCCTGAGTTGTGGTCATAGCGGCTAGCAATCAGGTTAACAAAAAAATTGGCCAATATTTTAGCGATTTTCTTAACCCGTCCTTCAAAATGTGTTATCTCTACAATTAGACATTTTGCGCAAAGACAATAACTTGTCAAATGGGTCAATTGTTACGGGCGAGTAAACCCATTGCGTCGCTCGAGTCCGCAACTCAAATCCGATTTCACAGTAAATAGCACAAAGCCATTTAGACCGCAATTGATTTTTGGGATTTTTTTTTTCTCCCCTCCTACTTTTGCTCCCGAGTTCTATTGTCTGCTAATCGTCTTGACACATATAAAATCGACGTCGCTAATCCGATTATGGAATAAAGGATTTTCACTTTTCGTTCTTTTATTTGATCGGGGAAAAAGAAAAAAAAACGCATCTTCCATTAATCAAAGAGCAAACAAAAATAAGAGTGAACGCCCTCGACGTTCAAGTAATTTATAACAATTTAACCTATTAAACGACGATTTTCTTCTTCTTTTTATATTTAAACGGAAGATTTTAAAAGAAAAAGAGTGACAGTGAAAAAATTTTTTTTAGGATTTGGAAGAACTTTCACGGGAAACTAGAGGAGAACACGCGACCGGGAGACCTTGGATCCTTACTTTTATAAAATGTCATCGCTTTCACTATTTTTGCCCTCTTTTTAATCGTCTAAAAAGCCTAGAAAGTCATTAAGATTTTTGCGTATTCCCAACTTCAAATTGAAATTCTTTTCGAGATCTTTAAAATGTCAGCTTCTAAAAATGACGAAAATTCCTAAAAGACCGAATGCGAATAATCATAAAAAGAAAATCTTTATAGATATTCTCCTAAAAGGACCCGCGGCGATTCTCTGGTAAATCGGACAAGCAGCTTCGGTACTTCGCTTAGGGCTCGATATCGATAAAAACAGTTCTGGTGCTTTCGATCTAAATTCGACTTTTATATCTTTAAAAAATTGGAAAAGCGACTCTGCCACATAGTTTGGAACCGAAATTCGATTTTTCGATATCGATAAAACTGGAGCCACGGTTTCGGTAAATTGTTTGGGGCCCAACTGTGGTTTTTTCGATAAACTCGGACAAGCGGTTTTGGTACTACACTCGAGACCAAAGCATCATGGTTTATGGTTTTTCGTTATTATTTTATTAATAAAATAGAGAGTACGGCTTTAGTACTATGCTAGGAGAGAGAAAAAACAACGGTTTTTTTTCTGACAAACAGTTCTGGTATTTTGCTGATGACATGAGATATGGTTTTTCGATCTCGATAATATCGGAAAAGCGGTTCTGGTACTTCGCAAAGGACCTAAAATGAGGTTTTTCGATCTCGATAAAGGGACAACCGGTCTTGGTACTTCGCAAAGGGCCTAAGATGGGGTTTTTCGTTGTCGATAAAATCGGAAAAGCGGTTCTGGTACTTTGCAAAGGACCTAAAATGAGGTTTTTCGATCTCGATAAAACGGACAACCGGCTTTGGTACTTCGCAAAGGGCCTAAGATATGGTTTTTCGATGTCGATAATATCGGAAAAGAGGTCCTGGTACTTTGCAAAGGACCTACAATGAGATTTTTCGATCTCGATAAAAGGGACAACCGGTTCTGGTACTTCGTAAAGGACCTAAGATGTGGTTTTTCGATGTCGATAATATCGGAAAAGCGGTTTTGGTACTTTGCAAAGGACTTAAAATGAGATTTTTCGATCTCGATAAAAGGGACAACCGGTTCTGGTACTTCGTAAAGGACCTAAGATGTGGTTTTTCGATGTCGATAATACCGGAAAAGCGGCTCTGGTACTTCGCAAAGGACCTAAGATGTGGTTTTTCTGGAATTTTGCAAAGGACATGAGATATGGCTTTTCGATCACGATAATATCGGAAATGCGGTTCTGGTGCTTCGCAAAGGACCTAAAATGAGGTATTTGGATCTCTGCAAAACGGACAACCGGTTCTGGTACTTTGCAAAGGACCTAGGATGTGGTTTTTCGATCTCCATAAAATCGGAAAATCGGTTCCGGTACTTTGCAAACGACCTAGGATGTGGTTTTTCGATGTCGATAATATCGGACAAGCGGCTCTGGTACTTTGCACAGGACCTAAGATTTGGTTTTTCGATCTCTAAAAATTCGGAAAAGCGGTTCTGGTACTTGGCAAAGGACCTAAAATAAGGTTTTTCGATCTCGATAAAACGGACAATCGGTTCTGGTACTTTGCACAGGACCTAAGATTTGGTTTTTTGATGTCGATAATATCGGAAAAGCGGTTCTGGTACTTTGCAAAGGACCTAAAATGAGGTTTTACGATCTCGATAAAACGGACAACCGGTTCTGGTACTTCGTAAAGGGCCTAAGATGTGGTTTTTCGATCACAAAAAAATTCGGAAAAGCGGTTCTGGTACTTCGTAAAGGAGCTAAGATGTGGTTTTTCGATGTCGATAATACCGGAAAAGCGGCTCTGGTACTTTGCACAGGAACTAAGATTTGGTTTTTTGATGTCGATAATATCGGAAAAGCGGCTCTGGTACTTCTAAAAATGACGAAAATTCCAAAAATATTGACCGAATGCGAATAATCTTGAAAAGAAAATCTTTAGGAGAGTATAAAAAATGATGGCGCTAAAAGCCTCTAGAAGGGTCAGCTGTGAATCAATGGGATTGCCGGCGATTTGTCAGCCAACGGATGAACCCACACCGTTTCTAAATCGTCTATTTGTCTTGATTTATAAAATGTTTTCCTTTATGACTTTCTTAAGTAACCGTAGATAGGGAAATTGATTTAAAAAAAATTCAATTAAAGTTATACCCATCAAAAGTGTGGTTTTCTTGACTTTTCGTTTCGAGGGCCCCAAACAATTATTGTTTTCGAAGAAAGTTTCCCGTCAGTCGCAGCCACCGAGACTTCGGGAGGCAAGTTTAAACTCTTTTCAACACCAAAGTCGTCGCACTTTCCCCGTCCATTAAATCCGACCTTAGAAAACACAATGGCTATTATTTTACGCTCTTTTTAAAGCGAATTTTCATAAAATCGGCTTTTTTTGATTTTTAAGAAAAGGTCATTCTTGAATGAGGACAATGTAAACAAAAGTTAGCGTGTACGAGGGGAAAAAAAGTCCGGGAAAAAATAGAGCGGCCGTAAAAAGCCCGCCGAGATACGCTCACAAGTCACGCTAAGTTGGACCTAAGTGAAGTAAGAACGCACAAAAACAGCAAAGGTCGCAGAGTTATATTTAGGGAGGCCTTGTGGGCCTTAATCTGATCGTTTAAATTTCTCAAAGAGAAGTTATTGGATTACCCTAAATGTCCAGTTTATGAGAAACGGTCTTTTAGACCCCACATAGGAAAATTGATTAGTCATCATTAGGTTGAACTGGCCAGTTAACTTTTAAAGAAGTTATTGTGATACCCTCCACGTTGGGTTTTTGGGAGGGGTCTTCCAGACCCCGAAGGGGTCGAATATAGATCTATACCGAAGTTGACTTTGTCTGTGGTGCCGGCCGGCCGTAGCATTTTTTCCGGAATACTTGCCACAGTTTCCATCCGATTTTCACCAAATTTTCACACAATTTCAATAACCGGTGAAGAAGAATGTAATGAGGGCGACTTTTGAATTTCGAAAAAATGGCGGAGATATTATGTCTGTCTATTTTAAAAAATTCGCTGCGGCCGAACCGTTGGTCCGATTTTCACCAAATTTTCACCAATTACTCCTTATATTTTGAAAGAATTTTTGGTGTAAAAAAATTACCACTTTCAAATTATTATTTTTTTTAGTAGGGAGAAATTTCGTTCTTCTACCCATTACGAGAGGCACATGCGTAGGCCAAAGAGCCCATTATTTCTACCTTGACCCTTGAAAAAATTTTCAAAAAAACGCAAATTTAAAAAATTAAACCCGGAAAATTTTTCGAAAAAAAAGAAGAAAAAAAATTCGGAAAATTTTTCAAAAAAACAAAAAAACTCGGAAAATTAAAAAAAAACTCGGAAAATTTTTCGAAAAAAAAAAAAGAAATCTTAGAAAATTTGTCGATGAAAAAACTTCCCCCTCCCTTATACTTTCCCTCCGTTGTTACACTTTCGTTCCCTTATACTTCCCCTCCGTTATACTTCCCCCTCCCCTTAAACTTCCCTCTCACCTTATTTTTCCCTCCGTTATACTCCTCCCTCCGTTATACTTCCCCCGCCGTTATACTTCCCCCTCGCGTTATACTTCCCCCTCCCCTTATACTTCCCCCTCCGTTATACTTCCCCCCCCTTATACTTCCCCTCCCATATACTTCCCCCTCCTATATTGTTACTTCTCTTTAAGAAGTTTTCGTTGGAAGCTCTTCAAACCAGCACTTTTTTCTCGACACAATATCACCCCAACAGTTAAACTATAGCTTAACTGAATTTTTTCAGCAAAACTGAAATTTTTCATAGTTTCTTGCCTTAAAAGTCTTAATAATTCATCAATAATAGTAAAAATATACGTAAGCGATTTTTAAAAGGAAAAAAAAATACGATTTTTCAGGGTGAAAAATCATAACTCCTAGAGCGATTAAACTATGAAACGTAGTGTGATATTTTAACATAACATTCAATAGACTTGCTAAACTGGGCCACCCTGTATATTTATTTTTTTAGTTCATTGTTTATTTTCAAAAAATAATCCCCCAAAAAAGACTTTTACTTTTCACCTTCAAAAAACACAAAAGAGCCCTTTCAAATATTTTAACATACGCTTAGCTTGGCTTTTGATCGGGAGGTAGAAAGAGAGAGAAAAAAAACCCGTCGAGGGGGAATTTTCATATGAAGTGTTTCGAATGCGAGAGCTTAAGGGATTGAAGGTGCACGTCAAAGACCCGATTTGAATTCAACGTCACGGTTTGGCTATGAGGCTTGGTCAATATTTCCTTCGACGAACCCCGCAACTCCGCAAGACTCCTACCTCATCATAAGATATCCATTCAAAGAAAGAAGTGAATACTAATGAGAAGCATTTACCATACATGTTCACACTCATAACCTATATTTTATCATTCGCTTATTACACCATCTGCTTCCTTATTATCCAACAAGGAAGATAATATAAGGCAGAAATTGCTATTTTTTATTGTACAACTTTACCTTTAGATTCATAAGAAAAGAAGAAAAACATTTTTTAAACCCTCAGCACCTGTTTTCATCATTTATACGTCCTTTTATGACTCTTATTAAAGAAAAAAAAAACTAAAATGGGAGTATTCACACTCAACATGAATATATTAATAAATCTAAATAAATATGAATACATTATAATTATTTTATTTAAAAAAAATTATTTAAAAAAAAACCGGAAAATTAAAAAAAAAAATAAATAAAAAAAAAAATAAAAATAAAAAAAACTTGGAAAATTTTTCGAAAATATAAGAAAACTTGGAAAAATTTTCAAAAAAAAAAAACTTACAAAATTTCTTGAAAAAACGTCGAAAATTTCTCGAAAAAACAAAATTAAAAAAATTTTTCGAAAAAAAAAATAATAACTCCCCCCCCCCCCGTTATACTTCCCCTCTGTTATACTTTCCCCTACGTTATACTTCCCCTCCCATATACTTCCCCCTCCGTTATAGTTGCCCTCCTATATTGTTACTTCTCTGAAGTTTTCGTTGGAACTCTTCAAACCTGTACTACTTTAAATTTGTTTAAATTGATTTTTTTAAGTTTTTTAAGTATAAAGGATTCAAATTGATAAAAAATAACTGAATTTTTTTAGCAAAACTGAAATTTTTCATAGTTTCTTGCCTAAAAAGTCTTAAAAAGTCATCAATAATAGTAAAAATATACCTAAGCGTTTTTTTTAAGAAAAAAAAATACGATTTTTCAGGGAGAAAAATCATAACTCCTAGAGCGATTAAAATAGGATACGTAGTGTGATCTTTTAACATAACTTTCAATAGACTTGCTAAACTTGAAAAAACGTCGAAAATTTCTTTAAAAAAATTAACTTGGAAAGTTTTTCGAAACAACAAACAAAACTTCCCCCCCCCGTTATACTTCCCCCTCCGTTATACTTCCCCTCCGTTATACTTCCCCTACGTTATACTTCCCCTCCCATATACTCCCCCCTCCGTTGTACGTCCCCTCCGTTATAGTTCCCCTCCTATATTGTTACTTCTCTGAAGTTTCGTTGGAAGCTCTTCAAACCAGTACTTTTTTGTTTAAATTGATTTTTATAAGTTTTTATGTATAAAGGATTCAAATTGATAAAAAATAATTCAAATTCATTCAATAATTTATGAATAGAATAATTTACAAATGAATAAATTTCTTCTCATATTCATACTTGTAGAGGTACTAAAATTTGAGGTTAAGTTTAGGTATATGAATACACCTAACTCGAAAAAAAAATTCCGATTTTTTTTCTTCCACTAGTTTCTCGGAGTTCCTAAATTGCGCAATAGACAAAAAATGGAAAGCGTTGAAATTGAATAGTTGGCTCATTTGGGCAAACGAATACGACTTGAAAGCAAATAATTTATGTACAAGCTCCGTTGACTTTTTGTCAAGATCGTCGAGGCGACCATTTGTGTCAAGGTGTACGTAAAAAATATTTATGAACAAATAGATTTCATAAGTATTTTTCTGTTAATAGAAAAAAAAGTATCTTTTTATAAAACTGTGGTTTTTTAACTTTCTCGGTAAATAATTTGGACAAAAGCGTTTTGTCAACAAGTCACGAGTTGTAAACAATAAAAAAAGCCTCCTTAAACCTTAGTTAGGGTTTAATTAGAGAGATCACGATTTCTTTTTTTTCTTGAAATAAATGGTTTGATTTCTTCAGTTCTCGTTTAAAATCTTAACTTTTTAAACCACGGTTTAAATTTTATTGAGAGCAAAACTGGAAAAGTCAGAAATGAAGGAAAAGAAAAAATAAAAAAAAAAGGAAAACCCGGAAAACTTTTCGAAAAAAAAGGAAAACCCGGAAAATTTTCGAAAAAAAGAAAAACCGGAAAATTTTTCGAAAAAAAAGGGAAACCGGGAAAATTTTTCGCAAAAAAAAAAACTTTGAAAAAAAAATTTTTTTCTAAAATTTTTCGATAAAAAGAAAAACCCGGAAAATTATTTAAAAAAATGGGAGACCGGGAAAATTTTTGGAAAAAAAAAATTTCCGCTCCGTTATACTTCCCCTCCCATATACTTCCCACTCCGTTATACTTCCCTCCCATATACTTCCCACTCCGTTATACTTCCCCTCCCATATACTTCCCACTCCGTTATACTTCCCCTCCCATATACTTCCCCCTCCGTTATACTTCCCCTCCCATATACTTTCCCCTACGTTTTACGTCCCCTCCGTTATACTTCCCCCTACTATACAGGGTGTCCGGAAACACATGGCAAGCGTCTGGGAGAGCGTTAAAAAGTGGTTTTACGAAAAAAAGTTAAATGTAAACCCCCTTAATTTAAATCAAAGAATTTGATGGTGTAGTTTCCCAGACACAACCTAACTTCGTTATTTCAAATGAGAACCCCTATTTTTTATTTCAGATTCGTAATACGCAAAATTTCAAGTAGATTTGAGTACTCATATGACAATTTGGACAACTTTTAAAAAATGTCAAAATTTAGCGTTTTTTGAGCTAAAATCCGTTAAAATAGTAGTAGATATTTCTCTTTAAGGAAGTTTTCGTTGGAAGCTCTTCAAACCAGTACTTTTATATGGAAGGGAGAAATTTGGGATGTTTACGCCCTTTCAGTGTGGCCTGGCTGGGAGAAGGCTCTCATTTTTTCTACCTTGATAACATTATCTAGAAGCCTCAAGTTTACATGAAGCCATATTTTATATCAAATGTACAATGAACGCTAATTTATGAAGGATTTGAAGTTCTAAGATTCTTGGAATCACTTGGAACTCTGAGCATTTCGCGTTACTGTTGGGAATATCGTCCATAGTTTCGCCAGATTGTAAAATTCTTTCTGAATTGTCTAGGATCTAGTTAAAACGGTAACAGGATGTCACTGATGTGAAATTACATAAAAAAGTAAAAAAAACACAAAGGAGGAATATTTTTTCGGATGCAACTCTTATCTCAATCTCGGTTGGGAAAGGAGTCACGATCTTTACAAACAACCTGTGACAGTTTTGACGCAATTCGCCTCCTTTCTCGTCCTTTTCGGTGTTGAGGGATAAAACGGTTAGGGTGGGATTAGCCAATCGTTGATGAAGGGAGTTCGCCCGTGAAAAACTCTTTTTTTTTTTCTAGAAAATTGGAACGTATCCTTTGTAAAGGTCCTTCGCAACCGATTCGACGAGGAGGTGAACTGAATATAGACCGAAACAATTTTTACTTCTTAAAAACTTCCCTGAAACTTGAAGGTTGAAAAGTCTTTTTGATTAAAACGATGAAATCTCCAGCAGAAGGGAGGTTTTACCGAAATGAAAATTTTTTACCCCCCTGTCTTGTTTGAAGAATGGCAAACGATTTTCTGCGAAGACGAGACGTGATTCCGGCCTGTTCCATCTCGTGGCCATGACAGCTTCTGACATCTTCAACCCACCGAACCAAAACTTCACGGGTTGTTAAATAAAATTATATCATGTAGGTATGCACAAAAAAAAAAAGTACAAGTTTGAAGAGCTTCCAACGAAAACTTCCTTAGAGAAGTAAAAATATAGGAAGTATGAAGGAGTAAAATATAAGGGTTGGGGAAGTATGACGGAGGGGAAAGTTTTTTTCCAAAAACTTTTCTCAGTTTTTTTTTCAAAATACGTATATTTTAAGTTTTTTTTTTTGAAAAATTTTCCAACTTTTTGAAAAATTTTCCATCTTGTTTAAATAAATTTGCGCTTTTTTCCAAAAAATTTTCCAAGTTCTTTTTTTTTTCGAAGTATCAGGTTAGAAATAATGAAATTTTTGCCCAAGAGAGGTCCTTCTCGTAAGGCGTGGAAGTATGAAATTTCTCCTACTAAAATGATAATATTTTATAAAAAATGATCATGTTTTTACTATGTACTAGGTACTTTTTTACTATTTGGAGAAAATCGGTTGAAAATTGTGGCCGTGAAATGTTCCAGAAAAAGATGCTACGGACGGCCGGCACCACTGACAAAGTTGAGATCGGTAAAGATCAATATTCGATTTGACCTTCCGGGGACTGGAAGACATTTCCCCGAAAACCCGACGTCGAGGGTATTACAATAACTTCTAATAACTTAACGGTGGTTTATGTAGTTAAACTGTGGTTTAACGGTGGTTTATGTATTTAAACTGTGGTTTAACGGTGGTTTATGTAGCTAAACTGTGGTTTAACGGTGGTTTATGTAGTTAAACTGTGGTTTAACGGTGGTTTATGTAGTTAAACTGTGGTTTAACGGTGGTTTATGTAGTTAAACTGTGGTTTAACGGTGGTTTATGTAGTTAAACTGTGGTTTAACGGTGGTTTATGTAGTTAAACTGTGGTTTAACGGTGGTTTATGTAGTTAAACTGTGGTTTAACGGTGGTTTATGTAGTTAAACTGTAGTTTAACGGTGGTTTATGTAGTTAAACTGTAGTTTAACGGTGGTTTATGTAGTTAAACTGTAGTTTAACGGTGGTTTATGTAGTTAAACTGTAGTTTAACGGTGGTTTATGTAGTTAAACTGTAGTTTAACGGTGGTTTATGTAGTTAAACTGTAGTTTAACGGTGGTTTATGTAGTTAAACTGTAGTTTAACTGTGGTTTATCTGGGGTTAATGTAGTTAAACTGTTGTTTAACTATGGCTTATGCAGTTTGACTGTAGTTATCTGTGGTTTGTGTAATTAAACTGTGGTTTATGTAGTTAAACTGCAGTTTAACGGTGGTTTATGTAGTTAAACTTTAGTTTAACGGTGGTTAAAACAAATAATCTAAATTTTAAAATTACTTTTTTTTTTAGATTAAAATCTCGCTGTGAATGATTTTTCGTTTAGCCTACCTCTGCCAATTGATAAACTTCACCTACTTTTTCCTAAACATAAATGTTTATTTTTTCGCCAAAATACACGAAAAACAGAGTAAAAATAAAGTTTAAAAAATAAACAAAAGATAATTTATTCGATAAAAATAAAGATTCCGTCTGTAAAGAAATGCCGGCATGTAAAACATCCTCAAATGGCCGTAATGGTCGTAAAAGTTAAGTTCTAACGTAGATAAAATGTCCGTATCGGGTTGGCACGGATCTTAAGAAGGTAAAGTCTCGAGGCAATATCCGAAACGGGTGGGGAAGGAAAAAAAATGTCGACTCTTTTTAAGGTGAGAGAGAATGAGATGTGACAACAGGTGATACGTCTGGAATCTTCATTTTTTTCAAGTGTTCGAAGCCCAGGAGCCTGATGGGGATTGTGACCTTGAATGAGGGACACTCAACTTAACCCATTTGATGACGTATTATGACGTAGGGGAACGTCATAAGTCATAAAGAGCTGAAGATTCTTGACCTTGAATAATAAAATGAAGGTCCGCATTAGTCCAATCTACATATGTTCTTTTAGAAAGAATTTTTTTTCTTTTTTTAACTAAATAAACCACAGTTTAACTGCAGTTTAAGTACATAAACTACAGTTAAGGTACATAAACCACAGTTTAACCACAGCTTAACATCATAGACGACAGTTAGACCACAGCTTAACTACATAAACCTCAGTTAAACCAAAGCTTAACATCATAAACGACAGTTAGACCAGAGTTTAACTACACAAAACTCAGTTAAACCACAGTTTAACTACATAAACTACAGTTAAAATATTAACCCATTTAATGACGTATTATGACGTAGGGAAACGTCATAACTCATAAAGAGCTGAAGATTCTTGACCTTGAATTATAAACGAAGGTCCGCATTAGTCCAATCTACATATTATGTTCTTTTAGAAAGAAATTTTTTTTCTTCTTTTAACTACATAAACCACAGTTTAACTACATAAGCCACAATTTAACTGCAGTTTAAGTACATAAACCACAGTTTAACTACATAAACCACAGTTTAACTATACAAACCACAGATAAACTACAGTAAAACTGCATAAGCCATAGTTAAACAACAGTTTAACTACATAAACCACTGATAAACCACAGTTAAACTACATAAGCTACAGTTAAACCCCAGTTAAACTGTAACTGACATTGTTAAGATTTGTTGTATGTTTTGCTGCTTCTATATTGTTATGTAAAAATCTGGTGCTATTTGGGTTGCAGCAACCCGCAAGCATGTATGAAATAAATAAATAAGTAAATAAAAACTAAATAAACCCCAGTTTTTATTTATTTTTATTTTTTGATGGCCTTGCCAATGGCAATAGCCAAAACTAGTAAGTATAAACCCCAGTTAAACTACAGTTTAACAACATAAACCACACTTTAACTACAGTTTACATAAAATACAGTTAGACCACAGTTTAACTACACAAACCTCAGTTAAACTACAGCTTAACATCATAAACGACAGTTAGACCACATCTTAACTACATAAACCTCAGTTAAACCACAGTTTAACTACATAAACTACAGTTAAACCACAGCTTAACATCATAAACGGCAGTTAGACCACATCTTAACTACATAAACCTCAGTTAAACCACAGTTTAACTACACAAACCTCAGTTAAACCACAGCTTAACATCATAAACGACAGTTAGACCACATCTTAACTACATAAACCTCAGTTAAACCACAGTTTAACTACACAAACCTCAGTTAAACCACAGCTTAACATCATAAACGACAGTTAGACCACATCTTAACTACATAAACCTCAGTTTAACCACACTTTAACTACATAAAATACATTTAGACCACAGTTAAACTACACAAACATCAGTTAAACCACAGCTTAACATCGTAAACGACAGTTAGACCACATCTTAACTACATAAACCTCAGTTAAACCACAGTTTAACTACATAAACTACAGTTAAAATATTAACCCATTTGATGACGTATTATGACGTAGGGAAACGTCATAACTCATAAAGAGCTAAAGATTCTTGACCTTGAATTATAAAATGAACGTCCGCATTAGTCCAATCCACCGATGTTCTTTTAGAAAGAATTTTTTTCTTTTCTCTAAGCTTTGTTTAACATGGTCGACATCTGTGTTTATAGTTTGTGCTCAGTGGAATGGATGCAGCCGAGCGAGCTTCAAGAGTACGGACGTGGGGGGACACCTCCCCGCCTGGAAATGCCGTTACGCCGATAATACTTTCAATGTTACGGATGAAAAGGTCCGCTCGCACAAAACTGCAAAGCGCATCGGAACCAGGATTTACTCCGCCTATTTCATCATGAAAATGTACAATTTAGTTCCACTCAACTATTGATTTAAAAAAAAAGTTTTATAAAACTTTTAAATTGATTTTCAAATAAGTTTTCACTAAACAAAAAAGTTAAGAGCTTTTAATTTTATACAGAATTCACCGAGACCTAAAAAATGGCCTTCAATACGTGAAAAGCGGGAGGTTAAACTACAGTTTAACTACATAAGCCACAGTTAAACTACGGTTTAACTACATAAACCACAGTTAAACTACAGTTTAAATACATAAACCACCGTTAAACTACTGTTTAACTAAAGAATCACTAAATAAACCACCTGTAAACTGTAGTTTAACTACATAAACCATAGTTTAACTACACAAACCACAGATAAACTACAGTCAAGCTGCATAAGCCATAGTTAAACAACAGTTTAACTACATAATCCACAGATAAACCACAGTTAAAATACATAAGCTACAGTTAAACCCCAGTTTTTATTTTATTTATTATTTCTTTTTTATGGCCTTGCCAAAGCCAAAACTAGTAACACCTAAACCCACAGTTTAACTACATAAACCACAGTTAAACTACGGTTTAACTACATAAACCACAGTTAAACTACGGTTTAACTACATAAACCACAGTTAAACTACGGTTTAACTACATAAACCACAGTTAAACTACTACTACAAATTTAGTTCCACTAAACTATTGATTTAAAAAAAAAGTTTTATAAAACTTTTAAATTGATTTTCAAATAAGTTTTCACTAAACAAAAAAGTTGAGAGCTTTTAATTTTATACAGAATTCACCGAGACCTAAAAAAATGGCCTTCAATACGTGAAAAGCGGGAGATAAAAGGCGTTTTTATTATGATGGATATGAATAATAAGGTTCCCTCATTAACAAGGCTATTTACAAGGATGGAAACTAATTAATGAAGGTGGCAGAAGATGTTCTTATTTCACACAATTAGCATAAGTAATTGCTCTACAGTTAAGGGAACGCTATGCTTTAAGGCCTTAGTCGTAATTTTTCATTGTTGGGTTGAATTAAACGGAATTATAGCTTCCCTGGAGGGTGAGAATTTCGTAAACTGAACCCTAAACAAAGCAACTCTGAGGTGGAAGGTGGAGGAAGAAGTTTGTGGCCCTTCTAGCGCTTTTCGATATTAATATTAAATCTCTTCATATTTTGGAAAAAATTCACTAGATGACCCTTTGTTCAATTTTGCTCCCAGAAAATGCAACTACGGAAACAACAGTTAAACTATATTTCAACTACGGACACTACAATTACTCTATAGTTAAACTACAGAAACAACAGTTGAACTATAATTCAACCACAGCTACATAAACTACCGGTAAACTGCAGTTTAACTACATAAACCACAGTTTAACTACATAAACGACAGTTAGACCACAGCTTAACTACATAAACCTCAGTTAGACCACAGTTTAACTACATAAACCTCAGTTAAACCAGGGCTTAACAACATAAACCAGCGTTAAACTACGGTTTAACTACATAAACCATAGTTTAACTACATAAACCTCAGTTAAACTACATAAACCTCAGTTAAACCAGCGTTAAACTACGGTTTAACTACATAAACCACAGTTTAACTACATAAGCCACCGGTAAACTGCAGTTTAACTACATAAACCACAGTTTAACTACATAAGCCACCGGTAAACTGCAGTTTAACTACATAAACCACAGTTTAACTGCAGTTTAACTACATAAACCACAGTTTAACTGCAGTTTAACTACATAAACCACAGTTTAACTGCAGTTTAACTACATAAACCACAGTTTACCTGCAGTTTAACTACATAAACTACAGTTGAACTACACAAACCACAGATAAACTACAGTTAAATTGCATAAGCCATAGTTAAACAACAGTTTAACTAGATAAACCACGGTTAAACTATATAAGCTACAGTTAAACCCCACTTAAACTACATAAACCCAGATAAACCAACAGTTTAATTAGATAAACCACAGGTAAACTATATAAGCTACAGTTAAACCCCACTTAAACTACATAAACCCAGTTAAACTACAGTTTAACTACATAAACCCCAGTTTTTATTTTTTTATTTTTTGATGGTCTTGCCAAAGGCGTTAGCCAAAACTAGTAACTGTAAATCCCAGTTAAACTACAGTTTAACTACATAAACCCCAGTTAAACTACAGTTTAACTACATAAACCACCGTTAAACTACAATTTAACTACATCAACCACCGTTAAACTACAGTTTAACTACATCAACCATCGTTAAACTAAAGTTTAACTGCATAAACAACAGTTTAACTACAGTTTAACTACATAAACCACTGTTTAACTGCAGTTTAACTACATAAACCACAGTTTAACTACACAAACCACAGATAAACTACAGTTAAACTGCATAAGCTACAGTTATACCCCAGTAAACTACAGTTTAACTACATAAACCTCAGTTTTTATGTTTTTATTTTTTGATGGCCTTACCAAAGGCATTAGCCAAAACTAGTAACTATAAACCCCAGTTAAACTACAGTTTAACTACATAAACCCCAGTTAAACTACAGTTTAACTACATAAACCACCGTTAAACTACAGTTTAACTACATCAACCACCGTTAAACTACGTTTTACTACATAAACCACCGTTAAGCTTCAGTTTAACTACATAAACCCCAGTTTAACTACATAAACCACAGTTTCACTGCAGTTTAACTACATAAACCTCGGTTTAACTGCAGTTTAACTACATAAGCCACAGTTTAACTACATAAGCCACAGTTTAACTACACAAACCACAGATAAACTATGTAAACTGCATAAGCCATAGTTAAACAACGGTTTAACTACATAAACGACAGATAAACCACAGTTAAACTACATAAGCTACAGTTAAACCCCAGTTAAACTACATAAACCCCAGTTTTTATTTTTTTTTTTATTTTTTGATGGCCTTGCCAAAGGCATTAGCCAATACTAGTAACTATAAACCCCAGTTAAACTAGGTATAGTTTAACAACATAAACCACACTTTAACTACAGTTTAACTACATAAACCACACTTTAACTACAGTTTAACTACATAAACCACACTTAACTTCATAAAATACAGTTAGACCACAGTTTAACTACATAAACCTCAGTTAAACCACAGCTTAACATCATAAACGACAGTTAGACCACAGCTTAACTACATAAACCTCAGTTAAACCACAGTTTAACTACATAAACCACAGTTAAAATATAGTTCAACTAGTGAAACTACAGTTAAACTTTTAGGTTTAGCTTTCTCAAAAAATGAAAAAATAAATTTTTAAAATAAAAATCGGACCACTTTTTTATAGCGCTACAAACAAAATTCCACAGCCTTCAAAAGAAATTGATCCCCAACGGGGAGAAAAAAAATTTCAAAAACAATATTCTTTGTAACTTTTGATTTATAATAAAATCTAATTTTATAAATTGGAATGGAATAAAATAATTCTCTTCGGCATACAAAAGAAGTGGAATCGATCCGATAAGAAAGTGGGCTTCTCGTCAATTGTGAGGGAAAAGGTAGATACAGAGAATAAAAAAAAAAGGAGGAAAAAAAAATACATATAATATTATTGAAAGAATGAAATGGGGTTGTTCTGAAGCGAAGGAAAAGAGGAAAACGTGAGAATCGGAAATTACAATTGAGAGTTTGTACAAAAGGAAATCATTACTTCAAAAAAAAATTTTGAAAACAGAATTTTACGCCCAATTAAACATTTGAAATTTTTTTAAAAAGGAAGGTCGGGAGTCATTCAATTTCGGTCCGAGATCGTTTACAATCACTTAAGGCTCCCTTTTATCCGTCGGAAGGTCTCTCAAGGGCCGAGGGTAATCTGGGCTTCCAAAGCTCAATAAACATCACTAGTGTCACGTGCGGTTTAAAGCCAGTTTCCCTGAGAAACCGGCTACCTGATAACCCAACCAATTTCACGCTACTCCTCATTCAATTGCATTATTTATTTTTTTTCACCCTTTTTAAAAATCACAAACGAAATAATCGGAAATTCAAATTCATCTTAATTAATTCAAGCTTTCAGAAACAATATTAGTTATTTACCTTTTGTATAGCTAGAGTCACAATAGGTATGATGATTTTATCCTTCACCTGAAATAAAATTTAAAAAATTAAAATTAATTTTTTAATTATTTAAGACAAAATTTCAAAAGCACAGAAACCTCCTTTTATTGACCTCAAATTTGGAGCGTATTACAATAATTTAAATTTTTTTAAAAAATTGCGTTGAATAAAAAGTTCCTTTGAGTTGTTAATGGATACTTTTTCCTTTGATGTTGAAAACAGAAACGAACTACATTTTATAAAACGAGAAAATAGTTTGGCCATTCGATGTTTCAATTGAGAGCCAGCCATTGAAGAATCCTTTGTGAAAAAGATAGAAAAAAAAAAAGTTCGTTTTAAAGTAGGTAATTTAATTTTAAAACCGATTTAATGTTGCTAAGAAAAAAGTTTTTAACACCGGATAAATTAGGACGAGAAAAAGAGTAGGGGGAAAATTAGGCCCCAGTGGGATTCGAACCTACGATCTTCCAGTAAAGGTTTGGTCTAGTAACCAAAAGGTCGTAGGTTCGAATCCACTGGCGGCCTAATTTTTTTCCCACTCTTTCCCTTTCCATAATTTACCCAGTCTCTACATAAAAATAACGCATTATTAAAATGTAAAGTTTAGGTACCTAGTGTAAAATATTAATATGTAGAAATTAGGCCCCCAGTGGGATCCGAACCTACGATCTTTGGGTTTCTAGCCCAAACCTCTACTGGAAGGTCGTAGGTTCGAAACCCACTGGGGGCCTAATTTATTTCCAACTCTTTTCCTTTCTCTAATATACTCTATATAAAAAAATTAAGCAGTGTTGAAAAAATCTGCCTAAAATGAAACGTTTAGGTAGTAAAAAATAATAAAATGAAAAAAATTAGGTCCCCAGTGGGATTCGAACCCATGACCTTCCAGTAGAGGTTTGGGCTATGGGCTAGAAACCCAAAGATCGTAGGTTCGGATCCCACTAGGGGCCTAATTTTTTTCTACTCTTTTCCTATCCCTAATATACTCTATACAAAAAAAAAAAAAAAAAAAATAATAATAATAATGCATTATTGAAAAAATCTGCCTAAAATGAAAAATTTAGTAGTGTAAAGTATTAATATGAAAAAAAATTAGGTCCCCAGTGGGATTCGAACCCATGACCTTCCAGTAGAGGTTTGGGCTAGAAACCCAAAGATCGTAGGTTCGGATCCCACTGGGGGCCTAATTTTTTTCTACTCTTTCCCTATCCCTAATACACTCTATATAAAAAAAAATAATGTATTATTGAAAAAATCTGCCTAAAATGAAAATTTAGGTAGTGTAAAGTATTAATATGAAAAAAAATTAGGTCCCCAGTGGGATTCGAACCCATGACCTTCCAGTAGAGGTTTGGGCTAGAAACCAAAGATCGTAGGTTCGGATCCCACTGGGGGCCTAATTTTTTTTCTACTCTTTCCCTATCCCTAATACACTCTATATAAAAAAAATAATGTATTATTGAAAAATCTGCCTAAAATGAAAAATTTAGGTAGGTAAAGTATTAATATGAAAAAAATTAGGTCCCCAGTGGGATTCGAACCCATGACCTTCCAGTAGAAGTTTGGGCTGGAAACCCAAAGATCGTAGGTTCGGATCCCACTGGGGGCCTAATTTTTTTCTACTCTTTCCCTATCTCTAATACACTCTATAAAAAAAAAAAATGTATTATTGAAAAATCTGCCTAAAATGAAAAATTTAGGTAGCGTAAAGTATTAATATGAAAAAAATTAGGTCCCCAGTGGGATTCGAACCTACGACCTTCCAGTTGAGATTTGGGGTAAAACCCAAAGATCGTAGGTTCGAATCCCACTGGGGGCCTAATTTTTCTTCCACTCTTTTCCTATCCCTAATATTATACTCTATACAAAAAAATAATGCATTATTGAAAAAATCTGCCTAAAATGAAAAATTTAGGTAACGTAAAATATTAAAATAAAAAAATTATGCCCCAGTGGGATTCGAACCTACAACCTTCCAGTAGAGATTTGGGCTAGAAACCCAAAGATCGTAGGTTCGAATCCCACTGGGGCCTAATTTTTTCCCCACTCTTTCTCTTTCCATAATATACCTACTCTGTATATAAAAAAATAACGCATTTTTGAAAAATCTACCAAAAATGAAAAGTTTAGGTAGTGAAAAATTACATGAAATTAGGCCCACAGAGGATACGAACCCATGACCTTCCAGTAAAGGTTAGGCTAGAAACCCAAGTTCGCAGGTTCGAATCTCACTGGGGGCCTAATTTTTTTCCCACTCTTTCCCTATCCCTAATGTACTCTCTATATAAAAAATAATGCATTATTGAAAAATCTGCTTAAAATGAAAAAATAATAATCTTATTTTTAGCCAATAAAGATGACGAGTGAATCTTCGTCGAGATAGAAAGGAAGAGCGGCCGTTATTCATTCATGGGATGAAAATTTTAAAGGCTCTCACCTTCAAAAAAAATTCCCTTTCAATCTTCTAGAAACTTTGAATTGCCTTTTTCCTTAAAATTAGGCCTTTCATTATTTGTATCGGATAATAGATTTAAATTTTAAATTAAATAAACACTTTCTTTTTTTTACTAAGAAAATCAGGATGTTTAAATTCTTTTAAAGGCACTAACTGGGGTAAAAATTATGGTTAATTTTAGGAGTTATTGCCTTTTTTAGGTCTTTTTTAATTTGTTTATTTACAGAAAAAATGTAATAACAATAAATATGGGTAATTACCAATTAAGAAAAAAAAAAGCTTTCAAATTTCGTAATTTTACTACCAATTTTCAAAATTGTTAAAACGTGTTGCTTGAGTAAGTATACGGGTTAAACTTGAAGTTTAAAAAAAATGACCTACAAATTGAAGAAAAAAATCATTTTTTTAAACTTTTAGGAGAACTATTTAATTTTTTTATGTTTTAGCAAAATTTTTAATATTTTTATAATTTTTTTTCGCCTCAAAAAATTCAAGATCTATCAAGAAAAAAAATAATGCATCTGAAATTTGAACCCAGGACCTCCAGGGATTTGAACCCAGGACCTCTTAATTATTGCTAGTTGAGCGCGCTCAACCATTTTAACTTTCTAAAGAAGCTATTGTGATATCACCAAATTTTCATTTCTAAACATAATTCTCGGTGATAATACTTAACTTTTTTTTTCTGGGAGCGAAGTTTCTGTATCTAGGAATGCTTGTTTCCCCGAATGCTCACACACAAACAATTCTAAAGGACCGTAAGCGTAAAA